>OX388343.1:115405053-115671752 GCA_947579665.1 Sympetrum striolatum | reverse complement strand
CTTATCTTTTGATAGTCTTTAACGTTGTTTATTGCTAATTTTCCAATAAGAAACGATATCAGTAAAATAAATGCTTTATTCTTATCACCAAAGGTACTGTAATATTTTTTATTAATAACGACGCATCTTCTGGATAATAGGAAAAACCCTCGCGTTGGAATGGCAGATGTGTCTGTCTTTTCTGCCAACAACTACCGTTTAAGCATTTCGGAGAAATCTCTGTTAGTCATTTTCTCGGAGTACCTCATCATCCGAAAGAAAACAGCGCATTTCGGCGGAGTCTCACCGTTTCTAGGAATGAGGAGCGATTTGTCAACGACGGTCAAGGACAGTGCTTCCCTCTATCGAACCGAAAGAGACTCGATATTCATCGTGGCTTCGCTGCAAATCATAAAAGGAGAGACACTCTAAAGACAAAGCGCTGAGGGAAGCGAAGCAAATTTCCTTCTTCTTCCACCGCGGCTGTCTCTCTGGCTTCTAATCTCTAAATTCCCTCGCGTTTCCAGCATTCTGGGTTTGCCAATCCAAATGTTTGAATTGTAATACTCTGTGCACGCTTAATTTAAATCTGATACAGTCATCTACCATGTCTTAAAAAGCATAATATTCCATGATGGGTACATCAAATTTATCTCAATTTGACAGTAGCGAATAATTAGATGGCTATCCTCAAATGGTTTGATCACATTCGAGATCACCAATGGCAACCAATTCATAAATTGTTTACTGTCTATCATTTCCACTACATTCATTTTAAATTAACTATTGAAAAGCTATCGATGTAATATGAATAGCTCTTTAAAAAGATGCATTTAAATCCCTTCTTGAAATACTCTATTATATTTATATTTAAAACACAACAATAAGGCTGAATATAATTATCACAGAATTAAAAAACGTTTCACTGAATTTATTTCATTGACATATGTTCAAATTTGTATAAGTCTCTATTATGTTAGTATTCATTTTAAATTTTTTTGGTATCATATTTAATAGATTCGTACTTTGTATAAGGATGTACTATGTTAGCATTATTTTTCATTTTGTTATATAGATTTATATAGTTGTATTTTTAAAATATTTTTATAGACTTGTATTTTATTTTGTTATATGATTTGATTTTTTTTATATACTATGTCATATGTATTGTAAAATGTTTTTGGTTAAATGGAAGATGGGACTTAAAATTCCCAATTTCGACAAATGAAGTCCTTTGTATGTATTTATGTATATGTCATTGAATGTTACATAAGAATTGTAGAAGCGAATTAGTCACAGTAGCGGTAAGAAAAAAATAATTTCGAAATTGGGGTGAAATGATTATCGTTTCTAAGACTCCAATCCGCTAATTTATTCGGATGGAAAGATTCCCCTTTTTTTCAAAGTCGCCGGTCTTCCGGATTCATCCGGTCTGCGACCCTTTTTCTTTCATTCCCATTTGAAATGGGCGGCGGAGGGACGAGGCGGAACCGTTCGAAATTAGTGAGGTAGGGAAGGAGAGGGTTGGATACAAAGTGAGGAAATGCAGAAAGTCTAAACTGATTATTAAGCTCGAAAACTGCGGTACGTGTCGTCATCGATGTCGATTAAGGACTCCCATGAAATCGCCTTCATTGGAGGGAAAGTTTTTAACTTCCAAACGTTGCTAAGTTACCGTTTCTAGGACAACTCTTTCACTTTCTCTTCCTTTTGCGGTTTTGAGGCATTTGTTGGAGGCTCTGAATATTTCTTGGAGAAAGGACACTATCGAGGATTGTTTGTGACTCATTTATGCTTTGTGAGTTATCCAGTGACATTATAAGGGTATCGAAGACGGTTTTGAGATTGAAATATAGATGAAAATACCTTGGTATTTTGCAATTCAGATTCCATGGTTATCGCTGTTTTCATGAGGTGGTGATTCCACATCTCGTAAGAATCAATACTACATCGCGCTTTTACAAGCATCATATTTGTTACGAAGGAACCCAAACGTGCTCTATTTGTAAGCGAATAACGGTACAGTTTAATATCTTCATAATATGTCTGTGGCGATACTCCGCGTATCGCCACTGCGCCCGCCGCGTTGTCTTTGAACAATGATTATTGTTTGTTGTTATGGAGCTGACGGTAAACAAGTCTTGTTGGTGAAAAGGACAGATCAGCCATTTTGACGGAGTGGTTAAGTGAATAATTTCCGCACCGTATTTTTCATTCTTACAGTGCTTTTCATTCGTTTTGCGTTTCATAACGATATTCATGTACAGTCGACACTCGTTAGAATAAATACGCTAAAGAAAACGAGTCGTCGACTACATGTCCATTGTGTTGGAAAGTGAAATAAAAAATACTCGGGAAATGGGGAGGTTACTTCAGTCATACGATGTAAACGAGACTCACTAATGAATATAAGTACGACGGGTAGCAATAGAAAACATCCTAATTAATTTTTTTAGAAGAAGGAATGATAAATCAGCCAAAATGTAAATGAAGTCTATTATTTAAGTACATGAGCTCAGGAATTGGGGCAATTAATTCCGCTTAGGCGAGTACTTTGTCTTCAAATAGGTTCGTTGCAGTATTTAACTTGAAAGTGGAGTTAGTTGTGAATTTTGTCGTATTTATTTAGCTTCAAATATGATAGGAGATCATTAAATCGCTGAATTTAAGAAGCATTTCTCGAGAAAGCCATTTGTATCCTTTGCAGGTTTCTAAGTATCATCCTAGCCATAAATTTGCTATTGAGGTCACGTGTAATCTTCTGGGCAGAGTTGTACGGGATTTCATCTCTCCGAATCACACCCAAGCCTTTGAACACTTTAATTTCCCAGATTGTTGTATGAACTAAAACTTAAATGAATTTATTATTTATTTTTTTCCTTATCTATTAAATTTGTCTTCCTTTGAATTATTTTAACGTTTTAATGCTCCGCTCCAGTGGGTCCGAATGCTTTCACGTAATTTCATATTCATACTTATTATCTACTGTGCAGATCTCCAACGCAGTAATGATGAGAAAAATCGGCTTTGGGATGACCCTTTACGTGATCTTCCATGATATCCTAATTGACTCCATATTCATAAATGCAAAATATTTAAAGGTAAGTTTAATTGGCTGGCTCGTGAGTTATACGGTTACACATCGATATCCCTCATCTCAGAGACGTCGAGAAACAGCGGAATTTCTTTACCACGCGAGATGCCCATTAACCTCCACTTCTTAACGTAATTGCACCTCCAACCAAGTTCCCCATTTCCCTCCTTTTTTCCACCGCCGTTTAGCGAATATCGCTTAAAGTCTTCGCAAAGAGCGCCTCAATAAGGATACGGGAGTATTCAGCAACTGCACTATTTGAAAGCGCCCCCCCGCACGACCCAATTAAACGCTCCTGCCGCGGAACGGTACCCGGATTCTGCAAACTGCAGCTTATAGCTTCTTAAGAGTTCATTGGGATCGAGAAAGAAACTTCTCTTCAAAGGTTTAACAGCGGTGGGGGGCCTAATTATTTCGGAATTAGCATCCGGGCAAAATGAAACATCAGATTACATTTACTAATAAATTAGGAATCGCTATGCACAGACTCGAGGCAGTCGCATGAGCTGTTCGTAAGAGACATCACAAGACAAACATGGAAATCTTGAATACGTTTAGTTCGGAAAGCGTCTGTTTAGTTAATTCGTTTGTTTACCTCAACAAACGTCGTTAAGTAAATAATCTCGTTGGCTTCCTCTGACTAAACATATAGACATCACCACTACATCAACAACATCAATGACAAAACATCTTTACTAAGGAAATATTTGCAAATTTTGGTTTCATCTGTCCTTCCTTAGATTTAAATTAGATTCCTTGGATTGAAAATTGAAGACTTAAGTGAGGGGATTGGTTTAAGTAGTTGGAAAGAAAATATATTGTCATTTTCTTCTGGAGGTTCTTATTTATTTTAAAATGATGAATGAGAGCGAACAAATTTAAGAGCTTCGTTAACTTAGAAAGAATTTTTTTACCATTTTAATTTGCCTTTATAAGCAAGAGCGCGCCTTTTTTCATGGTAGTAATGTGACTAAATGCCCTAACGCACGCCCTTGAGTGTAGTAGGTGTTTACTCCTTCAAGTAGATCAAAAATGGTTAAATTCAAGAAAATATTGCATAATTTCACTCTTTTTTATCCCTTACTTATTTTACTCTAAAATTTCATTTCCTTTTAAATTCCCGTTAAATTTACCTTTCGTAAAATTCTTCCTTTTCTGATGCTGCAAGTTGTTGGTAAAATTTTCAATCTTCTTCTTTGCCTTTTCCAAAATAAGAAAGTTTCCTCTAAATTACCAGTTCATTGATTATTCGGCGAAACCTATTTTGTGAATGTATTAAGAAAAGCGTTATTCAGTTAAAAAGTTATAAGATAAGTCCCACTTCCCTCATACATTAATACATCACATCTTTCACTTCAACTGCTTTTGTGAATTCACATGCAATGTGCTGAAGTGCACAGTTAATGTTTCCCTTTAAACATGAATTCCTGAGCACATATCAAAAGGGAAACTTACTTCAAGCGGAAGGTGCAGACGAATGAAGTTCTATTTGCATCCATTTCACGTGTAATTGTAATCGCAGATGGCGTTTCGCGAATTAAGTGTGCAAACTGCACATCGTGGGAATTTCCAGGAAATGCGAACTTACGCGAATGGTTTTGCACTCGTAAGAGCGAATCAAGGCTCTCTGCATTTGAATGTGCGAATTGCAGATTAGTGCTCCGAGGACACTCGTGCAGGGAATATTAATATCCTGGGAAAATAACCTTCTGCTCATGCAAAACATTCTAAGAAAAAAATATTGGGATAATGTCTTCGAGTTTCCCTGTGTAAACACAAAAATCCGATGTGGCCAACACATGACTTTTTCCATATTTATTGAAAACAGAAGCATATGCCGGTAATATATAAATAACTCCAAAACAATGAGCGTTACAGAAAAATGTTTCAAACAAAATTTGTAGTAAAATAAATTATCTATAACTTTTGTACTAATTGCATATAAATACAACACATTCTGTCAGAGATATGTATGAAAAACTTCCATTTTTGGATAAACAACTTCCGGTTAACCATTATTCAAGAATAACTCCTAAACAATCAGTGTTAAGAAAAAAAAAGTTTCACACAAAAGTTGTAGTACAGTACATTATCTATAACTTTTGTGCAAAATTGTATATACCTACATTGCATTCTGATAGAGATATTTAAGAAACAAAATTTTGTTCCGGATAAATCGCAACTTCCGGTTAAGTGGTATTCATCAAAAACTAATCAAATCTTGGTATTGTTAGGAAAATACTAAATATGAATTTCGGAAATGATCGGATAATCACTTTTTAAGATAGAGCGCCCACAAAATGTTTTACCTCAGACAGACATGTTCGGGAAAATAGCGAAAACGAACTCTATGGGCCCCAAAACATCTATTTCCGTTGAAATCTGGAGGTCGAACTTTTTTGCGAATACAATACTTTCTCTATACTACGTATAGGGAGAAAGTAAAAACATAATCATAATAATATTTTTGTGATCTATTATTTTATCAAGTAGGTATATCAACATGGAAACTAGCGATTTAAAACAAAATTGGCGATAATAGTAATAAGGTTTCGGTAAAGGAAAGTTAGATGGGGAGGTAAATAGAAGTGAGTAGAAAAATAGTTTACGGAGTCTGCCGAGAATGAGTACCCTCTTTCCCCCTTCAGTTCGTTAAATACGAAGCAGATCTTTGATCTCAAAACGAGTTTTCAATTTGGAGGCGAATTTGAAAGAGCATTAAATCATCAAGGTCGCAATTCATCGAATTTCAGCCACGGGATGTGAAACTCCCGCATGGGCTTTCCATGAAATACGTCAGACGTATTATTAGTTTACATCGTTCTATTTCAAATAAGGCGCAATTTGAGTTATTACTAATATTTCAGTAGAATTATTTATCAGGATGAAAATTCCGCTGACTTCACTTAGACGAATGGACTATTTCTAATTCATGTTTTGATACAGCATCCAGGGAAATGAGTCTTCCATTTTAGTTCACTCTTGTTTTATGGCTGTGATAATTTGAATTCCACCGCATTAGTGCTTCTTAAAAATTGCATTCATTGAAGTCACTCTTTGGAAGGCATTGAATTCTGTCTGCTATTCATAGGATAGTTCTGCTGCACACTTAGTAACCCAAGGAAGCAATTACCTCACTCCTCATCCTGATTAATAAACCTCATTCCCTTCTTAAATGTTTTTGTTTGCCAATGGCGTTGGGGATGAGTATCGAACCAGTACTGAATAGATTACCTGTTAAAACTAGTCGTAATTTCTCTTTTATGTGTGTTAAAATAGGAATGGTCCTTAATTTGGAATATTTTGGTTTAATTCCTGTGAAGTAGAAGTAATTTTTTAAATGATCATCGTCCTCAGAAGAGAACTGCGAATTATGAAAATGAGAGAGTGAGAAATTGAGATATTGAAGACAGAAATTTGAGTTGAAATGCAAAATCTCAGCCATTTTAGAAGTTACTGAATCCATTTTGAAACGAAACGATTTAAGAGGAATCTAAGAAAGAAAGTTCACGGAGTTGTTCGATGGAGTGAGTGGAACTGTAAAATAAGAAATCTATCAGCCCTTAAAGGAATCGCTTTGCATTCTATAGAAAATCCCCTTCACAAAAATGGTCTCGCCTTGTAGAAGTTCAGAGGGAGATGAGGGACTATAAAATTGGATTTAATTAAATTAATTCATAAGCATATTTCTAAAATACCCACTCTAATTTGAAACGTTACATTCATGATCGTGAATGGAAATATTTTTTTTGTTTCATTCCTAAATGATATGTTTTTCCTTGAATTATATTTATATGCTGTATTTATGAATTACTAACGTTCCAAATTTTATGATATAGGATAAGTCAGGGAAAGACGCTCAAAGCATTATTAGATGTTAAGATAGTATCCAAATAAGTTAGTTATACTCACTGAGTCATACCTATCAACCATAGGGTCATTTTTGAGATTATAGAGTTTACATCTCGATTCGCTTTGGTACCCAATTATTAAATTTATGTCTTTTCGAAAGTTTACTTTCTCAAACATTCTGCGGATAAAATATGGAATGTAATTCAATACTATTTACTTAAATTACTATGAATGTTATTGATCACTGTTAATGAAGACATTTTCAGATATATATTGTTTTAGTGCTGATTCCCAAATTATATTTATAGTTATCATTGTAATCTTCCATATAGGGAAATATGCCAAACGGACGCTCAAATCGCTTTGATTCTTGTCTTTGAGATGTCCAGCAGTTTTCTAAGACGCGTTCGATTTGCTCTGAAAGGCTTTTTAGAACAGAGAATTTCCGTGAATACCTCGATTTTTTGCTAAAATATGTTTCGATTCCATGTCGGTTGGCATTCCAGTTTTAATGGACCAGCGATAGCAAAATGACTTTCAGATGTTAATTGGCTGTCTCGTTGGCTTGGTGAGACAATCACATTGCCATGAACTGGAGAAATATGTGCTGGAAAGATCTTTCCCCATTATTTGGGGAAGGTTGACCAACAACCCAAAATTCTGCATCTATAATCGCCTTAATTGGATCCTAGGAGACGAATCACCAGATATCAGTGAGGAAAGTTGATGGGCACAGCGTGGATGAAACGTGAAACCTTTCAAAAATGCAGTTTCGGGATTTTCTGCAAGTGGGATTTGTGACCCATCCAAAATTCTAAATCGTGCTTTTCTTGCGTTTGATCTTTGAGAATGGAGGTGGTTCTTAGAAACCTCAGCAGCCCCTAAAATCCATGAATATATCGAAGAACGTCCAAAGGATCCCTCAACATCAAAGCCTTCTTCAACCTCAACTAATTTAGTGGCCAACGACTGCTATTTTAGGATATTAGTCCTATTCATGATTAGACTAAGTGAAACACAATAACAGAAACAGAAAGCCATTGCAAAGAACAAGATAACGATATTTATTTAAAAACAACGCTAAAAAGTTTTAATTTTAAAAAGGGTAAAGGAATCTTTGTTTTCATTCATTAATCTCAGACATAGGTTACCTCCAAAATCTATACTCTCACTTGAAACACGTTTCTTACCACCTATACGCCAATGATCTACAAATATATCTATCGTCGGAACCGCAAAACTCTATTGAAGCCATCCCCCTAATGATATCACCCTCCTACACTCATGGCTTAACTCATTGGCGCTTAAAATCAATCCAAGTAAATCTCAGAGTATAATATTTGGTTATCCCAAGATACTGAGAAACATCAACACTCTTACACTACCCAAAGTAAAAATTGACAACATTGAAATCGATTTCAGCTCATCTGTAAAGAATCTAGGAATACTTTTAGATCAATCCTTTACTTGGGTTCCTCAAGTAGCGGAAGTCTGCAGGAAATCATATTCAACTCTTCAAAATATGAAACGATTGCAGTATATTTTACCATTTAAGCTGAAAAAATTACTTGTTCAAGTATTAATTTTTCCTATCTTTGATTATTGTGACACACTAATGAATGAAGCAAACAAAACGGTCACCATTAAATTAGACAGAGCTTTTAATCATGCGGTCAAATTTATCTTCAACGCCAAAAAATTTGATCATGTTTCCCCACTTTTAAAAGAATTAAAGTGGCTTTGTCCCCAGTCAAGAAGAAAACTTCACACTCTTAATCTCGTGTATAATGTTCTCAATGAATGTTGCCCCAGGTACCTCGATAATTACTTTACTATACTGAACAACTCGCAAGGACTAGGAACTCGTCCCACTGGCAAACTCATGATACCAATTCATAGAACCGAAATTTGCAGTAAATCTCTCCTTGTCATCGGAGCAAAATACTGGAATGAAGTTGCTCAACCAAAATTAATACAATTATCTTTCTTTTCATTTAAACGTGAGATCTTTGAAAAACTCTATCGGTCAGAACAACAAATACCCACTTAGCTCTTTCCATCATTCCTTCAAATCGTCGTTACACCCAATCAATACTCTTCCTTTGTGTTTTTTTTTCAAATCTGAATAGCTATGTATACATCTCATCTACCCTTTCTTTCTCTCTTCATTTTCAGGTCCATCTCACCCTCTTTCTGCTGAGATAAATTTGAAAAAGTGGACGGACGCCGCTGGCTGACCTTCATTTATTTATTATTTTTTCTTTGACAAATACTAATTAGTAGGAAATTAATAATATTTTTATTTTTTTTCTTTCTTCTGTAAATTCATTGTTTTATGTATATTCTGTATGTAATTTTATTATTGTCTGTATTTAATTGTTATTTTTACTGTGTTTTCGCGGGTTTTTTTCACCCCCCTTCTCTGTGGGTGTTTTCCCGCAACGTGGGTCTTTCTTTAGCAACCTTCAGTTGCAAAGATTTTTTCCCCACACTCTGCTCTGTCTTTTTGTTTTAATTTAATTTGTAATTATTCATCTTCTGACGACATACGAGGTTAGGTGGAAGAGAGGCCCACTTGGGCCTAACCTCGCCAATAAAGGGTCAAATAAACAAATAAATCGGTATCATGCAACCCCCCTGCTACCGATCTGATAATGACCGTAAGTTAAGAGAAATAGATGCTACGACGAATCGTTTTAAAAATTAATTCTTTCCGAGAACAATACGCGACAATAACCGAATAAGGAAGTAGTTTAGATTCAACTGGTGTTTACACCCCCTGCCACACGCCGAAAGGCGGCTTGTAGGGTATTAATGTAGATGTAGACAATGTTTTACTTTTAATACTATCAATATATTTTTAACTGTACAGTATTTTTAAAGAGTTAATAATTTTCTGCGAGCCTTTGCATCTTACTCAAATGATACAGGGGAAGACCCAAATGCTTTCACGAAAAACATTGTTTTTTGGTACATACTTCTGATAACCTGATTTATACGAATGCGTCTTATATCATTTGTGAAATCCTTTTATTTTTGTGCCATTTTTGACATCCTTTCTTTCATTCCGGAACTATGCTGACGTAATCTAAAACATCTTCCCCCGCTTTGCCCTGTTATTGAATAACCAATCAAACATTAACGTAAACTATTTACGGTTAATTGGTTAACAAACGGGAGAAAGTAATGAATTTCTAAATACCAAAAGCCAGGTTTGTCAAGATGTAGGATTCGGATCCTTATTGCTTGTTCTCTATATTAGCACATTCGTCACTACTGAGGCTTCCGACACGCAATAATGTAACTCCGTTTGACGTCCGGGGAAATTAAATGTTGCCTGCGTGATCACGTGATCATCCAACGGACTTGGATTTTGTAAGTCATGCCCTGCAATGAGTGTGAGGACTGAATTCGTGAACGTGCGAGTTGACAATAAATTAAGCAAAATATGCGTTGAGAATATCGTGTGGGTGCGTTTTCACGCAAAAGTCTTCCGCTTTAATGGCCTTAAGTGGTTATCGTGATGAAGCGATTAAGAATTGCGTGATTTTGAACTATATCATTACGCGTGGCTGCGGGGCGGTGCAATGAAATTGCCTCGACGAAAAACCAAAGAGATAAATAGCTCTGACGAATTTATTCGATCTCCAGCGAAATATATCTTGAGAAAGTGATACCGCGAAATTTCTGTCCTTACTGAATAAAGAGAATGAATACCAAGAATAAGTGCAAAATATATGCACACAGCACCAACACTAAGTGTTTTGGATACAGGTGCTTCCCCTGCGACGCTGGACTCACCACAGGCAGCAGCAGAACCAAACCCCGAGGTAAGTTTCCTGTTTATTTATCTCGGTGTATTACGGTTACGTGAATTCTCTTTCTGACTATTTTCTTTTTGATTATTTACTAACGCCTCATTCTTCTATATCATTCTGGCTTAGCGAGCTAAGCGATGGCAAACTACCTCACTCCTCATCCTGCCTAGTGAGCCTCATTCCTCTCTGCTCTTAGTAGCTTATGTGAGAGGGCGTGTACCAACCGTCCTCCGAGCTGAATATTATACAGAAATATTTTTTCTTAAATTAGGTCAATCCTTTTGGGAAATACCCTATCTAACGCAAAATATTTCAGAATTAGATTCTTGAATTGGATTTATTTAAAGGTTTTGTTAATATTGTATTTAATAATTCTGCTGTTGATATTACAGAGAATAATATGAATATTACTCGGGTGAGATTAAAGCGTCTCGTCTTCTCCGTCGTCATAGAATATTTAATTTTATAGAAAGAGAGTTTGAAACTACGAAACTGCCAAAACTTATTTCAATTGATAAGATTCTTGAAATAATATCATTGAACTCAATACATCTTTCTAAATTAAGTGCATTTGGGACAAAAACGATATCTACGAAGTTCGCCGAATCTGTATCGTAAGTGCTATCAAGTGAAATGAAGGAAACTCATCAAAGTAGACGACTATATCTCGGTGGAATGTTCTCCCAAATAAGTTTTCTCCGCAAAGTTTTTGAATGCCACTTTCGTAGTTTGATCATTAAGCATAATCCCGGCAGTTTCTTGGATTCCCTCAAAACAACCACCTGCTCCTCGATTATTTCCTTTCTCTTCGAATCCTCCATTCCGTCTCCCGTTATCTTCTTGGCATTTCGGCCAATTTCTCAGCCTTCAAAGGCGTGTCTGAATTCGAGAATTCTCTGTCTAAAGTTTTCAGGATATCCCTGACCTCATAGTATCATCGTTGCTCTCATTTCTCTTTCTTTGAGAGACAAACAATGATCCTCAACTTGAACATTCAGTTTTTTTTATTTTGTGGGACTTTGCACTATTCTTTTCTGGTCGGTTGAGTGCCAGCTGTCCTACTTTATAGCCCATTCATATGACAGTGGCCAAAATTATTTTATGCATTGAAAAGACATAATATATTTTTAAGTTAAATGGAGAAAATAGAGAAAACTTTTGGCTCTTGAGATTCATATTTTGCACTTTTTTTCGCATCAAATTATACGTACCCCAAATTCCCTATTAGAATCGACCGATCATATACTTTGATTTTTATACTTTTGTACAATACTGATGAAGGTATGACATCACAAGAATCTTTGTAAATGATATAACTGAAATCTTCGGCGCTTCAGCTAGTCTTCTATATATATAAAGCAGAAATTCTGTGTGTTTGTGGGTTTGTGTGTTTGTGGATTTGTTTGTCTTGGATTGGAGCCCACACCATTTGCCCGATTTGTCTAAAACTTTGCATACGTGTCCTCTGATATCAGGAAGGAAGTACTGTCGCATTTTTATTCAAGAATTTTGCTGGATTCGAACCAGGATCGCTCAGATAGATTTTCATAAGGAATACACGTAAGCCTCACTTTTATCGGTTGCAGGCTTTATTTCTTTTGAAGAATTAAATTAGAAGGAATAGTCGTACAGAGTAGAGAAAAACACCAAAAGAAAGAAAATTGAATAAAAATTCTTATTTTGGACGTGAAATCTTACTTTCGATAAGAATTTGCGAGAATATCGATAAAATATACAAAACCTTTGTGAAAATTCGAGGCTATAAACAAATCATCCCCCTGACTGCCGATCCCATTGTTGAATCCGAGCTCATGTTTTATCCCGTACAAATACTCGTGGACTTAAAGCTGATGATTGAAGAGGACGATATATTACATGGATAATGAGAAATTTTCTGTAAGAAGGTAACCAGCAATTGCAGGTACGTAATTACAGTCAGGAGATTACCAGCTCATGGATGAGGGAAGTTAGATGTCTTGTATGATGTAAAGCAAATATTCTGCGGGTTTGTACGTTTGTTTGTATGTCGTGTATCTTCGATTTTAGTACAAACCGTTTGCCAGATTCGCGTCAAACTTTGGCGTACGTGTTTTCTGGGAGCAGGAAGGACGTACTGTCTCAATTTTATTCGATAATTTTGCTGGGTTTGAACCAAGATCGCTCAGATGTGTTTCCATAAAGAATAAATCTAATCTTCACTTTTATCGGTAGCAAGCTATATTTCTTTTGAAGAATTAAAATAGAAAAATAGTCGTGCAGAGTCGAGACAAGAAGCAAAAGAACGGAAATTAAATGAATATTCTAATTTTGATCGTGGAATATTTTTTCCGAATCGAAATTTCGAGAAATTCGACAAAATACGCGTGAATTTTCCAAAATTGTTGAGGTTGTAAACAGACAATCCTCCTGACGATCAATAAGATTGCTGAGATAGAAATTTCCTATATAGAAAGAATAGCTAGGGATTTTAGACTGTATTCTAAAGGGAATTTACGCATTGCACGACCGGCAACTTGAATTTAATCTACTTCTATATTCTCCGTTGAGAATCAACGGGCGCTTCAGCTAATAAATAATATAACTAAATATATTTACAAAAAGAAGAGAGAACGGTTTTGTTTGTAATACTTGTATTTATTAATATAATCAAGTGGGCCTCTCTTCCCCCTAACCTCGTATGTCGTCAGAATATGAACAAGTATAAATTAAATTAAAGCAAAAAGAAAGAGTAGAGTGTGGGGAAAAATCTTTGCAACTGAAGGTTCCCAAAGAAAAAAGCCGCGTTGAGGGAAAACACCCACAGAGAAGGGGGTGAAAAAAAACCGCGAAAACACAGTAAAAAATAAGTGAGTAGGATTACTATCCTAAGTATGCAGGATTGAATCAAACGCAATTTTAATTTAATATACCTTATATTTGCATTCAATATAAGTTTAAATATCATGAATTTTCTTCTAATTATAGTTCTCCTTTAAAATCTCACAATACTTATGAAAATTTTGATAGCCTTTGTGTTTAATTTGTCCAAATCGGAAAATTCAGAGGAGTATTTCCTATTTTAAGCTTTTCACCTCAGACAAATGAAGAAAATATGTTTATTCGGTCGATTGCATCTTCGGCTAGCACAACTAAGGAATACCTAATCTGAAAACAGTCGTGATTCACTACGTTCGGACTGATTACTCTCGACAAAAAATCAGTCATTTCGGAAAAAAATACATGCAATTGCGTACATCAGCCATCGAATATTAATGCAAGCATTTGGATTAAGCTTAGACATAGTTATCAAAGAAATCGTGAAATTTTTATTTCGACGTCGGAAATTTTATCTGGCACTTAGTAAAGTTTATATGGCATTTTGTCATAGAGTCTCTACAGATTGAAATAAAAGTGACGAAGAGGACATCACAATAAATGATTTATCACTTGCTTTAGGTTTGAAAGAGTGAAAGTTTTGTTATCTCTGTTACGTACAAAGTTTGGGCAAGTTTTTTTTTCTTTACGCTCCTTTTCCCTTTTATATCCTTTACTTGCTAACTTTATCGCTGATTTTTAAAGGGCTCTTACGCCATCTATGAAATATTACAGCGTCGTTCCGGATTTCCGAAGAGTAATCTTGAAAGACTTCTTTTATGGTCTCACGTTGGACTCAGCAATTGAATTCCCCATTTCGACACGGAAGAAGTAGCAATACTTATAAAGAGAAGTGTAAATCTGCATCGATTAGGGACAATTGAGGAAAAAATGTCCCGTAACTCTCCCACGAGTGAGTTTTAAAGGGAATTTGTATGTAAGATGTTCTCAAGTTGCCATTACGAAGCCATTGTATTTAAGAGGGGTTCAAATTAGGCATGTCAATTTTCATCACGTAAAAGTCCATTTTTCCTTTTGGACAGCTTCGAACCGGTTCGGACAGTTCCGGTCCGGTTTTCTTCCACCCTAAATGCTTTGGTAAGGGAGTGAGGTTCAATTGGTGAAATGAGGAGTGAGGTAGTTTGCCCTTTATTTATGGAGTTGGAATTCTGAAAATGGAGCAAGCCCACGTATTTGCAGAGCTTTGACCTTAATTAAGACGAATGACAATACTCAGCATCACTCACACCTCAGTTGATTTTATACGGATTTTATGATTCGGCAATCTGCAAAAGAAATGTGCACTTTTCTCTCTCCTGTACCAGAAGACGAAACAAAATCTTGGCATGGTAGCGGGAAATTAACTCGTTGGCCTATGAAGAGTGTTTAATTCAATGCAATTTATTGCAGTCATATTTGTCACCAATTGAATTGTCGATATACCGTCACAAAAAATCAGTCTTGTCTTAACTCTTACTTGACTGTGCCATGTTAACTTCCAAAAACAGCGGTGCGGGGTACTCAGGTACCCCAGCGCTTTTTTCGGGAATATTACGTTATTTTTTGTTTTTATTTTACTTAACCTTAAATTATGTTTAGAAATGGAGTATCAATTATTTTGTTGAGATTATCTTTTATTTTTGGAGATAGCATTAGAGTTTTGGCTATTATATGATGTCGACCCAGGCATACCCAAAAACATCCCTGTACATGAGATATAATGATGATAATGTGATATAATTACTGTTAATGCAATGAATAATGAATCAATTTAAAAATCTGTAAGAAAGGGTGACTCAATTGCCACAATCACACGACATGACATTGTGCATAGCAATCCAAGCAAAAATGGCTGAGCTGAATACTTTGGTACCCCATTCAAAAACTAAAGATATTTTGGAAATTAGTATTTGAAACAAATTTCTTTCAATTTCATAATATAAAAGAAACATTGATGCACGAATACATGGAATCAGAAAAATATGTGGTAAAGAATAAAACTTTTCCTATTAAATTTAGTTCTTTTGGGGTCCTCCAGTACCCCGCACCGTCAAGGAAGGCTTAAGCCCATTCGCTTTCAAATCCAAACATTTTCCCTCCACTTTATCAAACATTCTTCAATCTTGCTTTTATTGCTGCTTTCGCATATAAGTGATAATTTGTCTCCTTGAGCAACAGAATGTTTACAAATTTAGCTCTGATAACTTCACAAGCTTCTCGTTTTAAGGGAAAATGTCCTTTTCCTTTAAGATTATAAAACGGAGACCCTGCTGTATAAACGGAGGAGTGTTTGTGCGTATTTCAAAGTGAACGCAATGTGACTAATGCGTCCGGATCTTTAAGTCACGCACGTTTGTCGCGTTGACGGATGGTTGAAAAGGGAGGAGGAAATAGAAGCGTGGATTTTGACGGCATCTTAAGAGATGTCAAAGGGGAGTAACACGACAAACGCATTAGCGATCTTCTTTTTCCCTTTTTGTCAGCTCTGAAATCTCTATTTAGGCAGGCATTCAAAGTGATTTGCGTTAAACAAGATGGCTTTTGAAACATAATTTAACAAATTTATCTTTGACGAGGGCACTGGATTCTCCGTCACCTCGATTAGCCCTCATTTTAACTTACAAATTGTCTATCTCATGCGTTTTTCTTTGGGAATTTGAAAGTAATGGTTAGGAGTTGTTTTTAAAAAGTTTCCCGCGAGCGATTCGAGCATTTACTCTTTCGATAAGCAATTCACAGAGATAAACAACAGCCTCTTTAAGTCGCTCTCTTTAGCCCTCGGATATCATAACGTAGCATTGACCCGATCAAAGAGGTGATATTTATAATTACTTCGAGAGGAATGGGAAATTTTTCATAGGCGAGCGTTTTTACCAGTGAACACAATTTTTCACTCTATTCCTCATCATATGAGGTAACTAATAGAATTGTAATTAATTTTGCGAAAAGTGACAAAAATAGAACAAGTAATAAATGACGAGGTATAGAGTGATTGTGGGATGGAATAAAGTATTTGTGACTTCCGTTGGCTTGGGAATAATGATGAGATGACGAGAATGCGATGGCAGTGAGTGAAATGCTGAGGTCTTTGGTCAAACAATAAAAAGTATAAAAAGTTGGATGCATTTGTTTGGAGCTACTGGTTAAAAAATAAATACGGAAAAATCTGATGTGGCCAGCACATGACTTTCTCCATTTATAAGATGTAAATATTTATCTACGACAGTTTTAGAACTCTAGATTCAATCTAAGCTTGAAAGATATATACAAATAAATTTTTGCAGATAACCTAAATATCAGATTAATGGAGGAATTTTGCAATAACGGAAACGAGCTTCGAAAAATAAAGCTCAACTTCCGGTTAACCGATTTACTCCAAAAACTAATCAACTCCAACGACACCAACCAAAGTACTATATATGACATTTGGTGTTGATGCGAATAATAGTTTTCATGTTGGAGCGCCCACAAAGTACATAATCAGCAACTTCGGCTTTATCAGTATTTCACGAATAACTCCTAAACAATCAGTGGTACAAAAATATGTTTAATACAAAAGTTATATTAAATAACATTTTTTAAAACTCTTATCATTAATAGTATATACCTAAATATCATATTTATGGAAATATTTTGCAAAAACGGAAATTTGCTTCGAAGAATAAAGCTCGACTTCCGGTTAACCGATTTACTCCAAAAACTAGTCAACTCTGACAGCACCCACTATAGTGCTATATATGAAGTTTGGCATTGATATGACGAATAGTTTTTACGTTAGAGCACCCACAAGCACACACACACATACACACAGCCATCATTCCGAAAATGGTGAAAACGTGTTCTTAGGGACCCCAAAACAAGTATTTCCGTTGAAATCTCGAAGTCGAATTTTTCATGAAAACAATACTTTCTCTATTCTACGTATATGGAGAAAGTAAAAATGAGAAGGATTGTCGCGATTAAACGAGGAACGCACATATATTCGTAAATAAGTGCGCTTAATTTCAGGAGTCTACTTAGAAGGTGCGATATTCTTTGACTGATATTTTGTCGTAGAAAATGTAGATGAATGAATAAAACACGCAGTATTATTATTACTTACTGTATACATTCCTAAAATGTGAGTGATGAACTTTTACAGTCGAACTCCGTCTCTAAATTATTCACGGCAGACATTGTGACCATATATTCTTGGACTTACAATAATTCATAAATTCTTAAAGCTTATTTATCTGCTCTCCAGTACAATTGATTCCTCTACTAATCCAAAACTACCCCGTGATTTTATTTCCCTCTTTTGATAAAATTGGAAATCACATATTTATCGCATATCATATAACAGAGAAATATTTCGTTGAGATTTGAATTATCATCTTTTATAATACGCTGGAGTATTGACTTTCATTCGATTTCTTAATTTACTATAAATGAACAATTCACAAGGCTTCAAAGGGAATCTTCAAGGCCTTTTCTACATTGTTTAAAGTCAAGTATGTAAGAAAATTTATACCATCTTGCTAAAAATACAAACAACATGAAAATATTTAACTTTCTCCCTATAGTATATATTATAGAGGAAGTATTGTACTCGCAGAAAAATTCAACCTCCAGATTTCGACGGAAATAGATGTTTTGGGGCCCATAGAGCACGTTTTCGCTATTTTCCCGAACATGTCTGTCTGTCTGTCTGTGGTAAAAACGTTTGTGGGTGCTCTATCTTAAAAAGTAATTATCCGATCATTTCCAAAATAATATTTAGTATTTTCCTAACAATGCCAAGAGTTGATTAGTTTTCATGAATATCGCTCAACCGGGAGTTGTGGTTTATCCGGAACAAAATTTTGTTTCTTAAACATCTCTCTCAGAATGCAATGTAGGAATATACAATTTTGTACCAAAGTTATAGATAATGTATTTTACTACAACTTTTGTATGAAACATTTTCCTGTAACACTCATTGTTTTGGAGTTATTTATATATTACCGGCATAGGCTTCTGTTTTCAATAAATATGGAGAACGTCATGTGTTGGCCACATCAGATTTTTTATAATTATAACTACCAAAAATTATCATATTCAAAATATCTATCAATATTTTCATTTGCTAATAACATTTGCTTTTTAATTTTAATGAAGAGGGCGACAAAATTCGAGAACTCCTGTCTTAATTGATCAATTTCCACTTTCGCAAACTCCCTTAATCATGCAGAATGAAGGTTTTATTTCTGAACGCCACAGATAATTGACTGATCTCTCCACATATTTTGTCTAAAATTAAAATGCCCATTGATAAACTTTGTAGGAGCCTTTGCTTTTGAGTGTAACACCACGAATCATGGGAATCCACGAAATGAATTCCATCAAATTCTCAATTCAAGAGCGCTTACAGAGAGTCCTATTGAGTCTTCCGTTTTGGCCTACAAACGTCAGCGCTGTCGAACGGACGTTCATAATGAAGACACTTTAAAAGAGTCCTCCGGAGCGACGCCTGTCCGAGAAATGAATGGCGACACTCTGACAGCTCAATGCGATACTCAGATGACGTTCCTGCATCCGAGTTTAGCAGTTCTTCCCCAAACGAAGAGCTCCCTCACTACGCGGTATTCAATTATGCAGTCGTGAGCTGACATTTGAAACTTCAAGCAGCCAAGTGGATTAAAGTGCTTCCACTGAATCCGATAATGCCGTGTAAGAATGTGTTTGACACTTCAGCCGCGCCTTGTCGGATAATTGTAATGAAGTGCTTTCCATTTTATAGATATTAATAATATTGAAAATAATAAGCTCACTAACTTTATCAAATATTGACTGACCAGTATCTGTCTACTCCCTCAAGTATCGACCAGCTAGTTTACCACTGTATATCTGACGCATTTCAGACAAGCAAAACAACTGAATGTGATCTGTCAATACACACGCAACATGTTGCATTTTCCTAAAGACACTCTCGAGGGTGCAAGAGAGGGTTGCAAAGATGAGAAACGACAGAGCATGTTCACTTACAGAGGTTTTTGTTGGGAAAATGGCCTGTATAATAGTCTCGCTTACAGTTCCAAGATTGTCTGCATTTGCAAAAATCTGTTCTCTTCCTAAGAGATGCAGAGTAGATGTTCTGAGTATTTAAGTTTCTTTTCCACTTCTAGTGCGTAAATTATTCCTGTTATTGTTTTGTATACATACAACAGTTTTTTTTTGTCTTCCACTCTTTGAACAAAATGAATTATAGAGTGAAAGGTGTAAATATGAGCAACCTCTTTTTTTCACTTAATGGTGCATTATTTTAGAAAAATTCTATATTTCTGACCTTCATTAACAACTATGAATAGGAGTCACAAATATACCTTAAGCTGTCAAAAATTGGAGACGGGTCAACGTACGTTTCGCAACCTATTGTAGCATCATCAGTTGTGACTCCCAACTGGTCTGTTGATGATGCTGCAATAGGTAGCGAAACGTACGTTGACCCGTCTCCAATTTTCGACACCTTAATTTATATTTGTGACTCCTATTCATTAACATTTCTGTCAGTGGTAAGTTTTTATTATTAACAAGTATAACAAGTTTACTAAATGATAGGAAGCAAAACAATGATTAATATATTCCAAAGGAAAAACGGACTTGAAAAAAGCCTGACGGGGCCTGGAATCGAACCCGGGATCTTCCTCTATCCCGGAAGCTGCTTTAACCATGTAAGCTAAGCTAAGAACATGTTCTGGCTGGGTAGTTTAAGATCCCGGGTTCGATTCCCGGCCCTGTGAGACTTTTATCCAATCCGTTTCTCCTTGGGAATTTTCCAGGGTTCACGCCCTTAGGTGCAAAGTCACCTCAACCCTTTCCTTGTGAGATTAATACATTGTTTCATTGTAAAACGAATATTCGCAAAAAGCTTGCACAATCGAGCCTAAAAAATGAGGTAAAAGTATGGGGGCTACAGAAAAATTACAAAAAATCGTTTAAAATGTTTTAAAACCGTACAATGTGCTACAAAGAGCGCGTTTTCATCTTAAAATCTGGGAAATGAGATATTTCGAACAGATAAACTGCATTTGAAGTACCCGGATAATGTATTGGTGTTTCAGCAGCATCACCAATTGGCAATCAGATGTGCTTGTATATCAAGATAACTCGAAAGACAATCGTCCAGAGAAAGCAAGCAGAGGAGCCTGTGATTCAGAAGGATTATTTTTATTGCGGAGCAAGTTTTTCCTGCAGCCAAATCAGCAGCTATGAAGTCAGCGTCGGCGAAGATGTAACGATCCATAGAGTATCCCAGAGAGCCATTCACATTACCCTATTTATTTCTGATTCTATCCTATTTATGGGGATAACGGAGTCTTATTTTAGGACCTTCCCGGTATGATATCAAAATTTGAATAAAATAAGATTTATTTCTACAAGGGCGTTTAATGTATTCACATCTTCCAAAAGGTACCAAGTTCGACACCAGACGTCTCTACTGTTTGAAAAGTATGGCGGGAATTTCAAATTATTTATGATACAGTTTCGAAAATAATTTAAGAACTATATCCCGGCAGGACGGGGAATTCAAAATCACAGAGGTCTCCAGAAAAAGCGCTTCTATTTATTTACATTATTTAAATTTATTTATTAACTGTCACAAAATGTGCGTGGGTTCGGCGCCAGGTGGGTTCAAACCTATCTAAAATAAATTGCAGCGATTTTTAAGAATTTTTTCGATTCTTTTTCTGATTACCTGCAAACGTAAAATCCAGCATGAGAATAGAGATCGTACATATAAGAATGTTACGGTTTCCCTCACGATCCTTGGTTCGATGCCATTTAAATCCCCTATGCATTGCAAATGGCGATAGAGGAATCTTATTTTAGGAACACCCCGATATGATATCCGCTTAAAACTTTGGATTAGCTCACTTTTATTCGTACATGGTCGTTATACGTATTCACAGCATCGGAAATGTCCTGGGTTCGAGACCAGGTGGCTCTATCATTTGAAATTCTTGGTGGGAATTTAAATTTTTTTATTCATTTACCAAGAAGTTGAGAATTCTACGGCCAGGCATGTGAAGAGACGTAATAAATGTTTCTAAAGATAGTTTAATTCTTCAATCGTCCTTTAAATTCTTTTACTATAAATGAGGTGCCTGCGCCATATTCCAGCACCATAAGGTTTCATGGCTACAATTTTTAATGAATATTAATCATAGAAAGCTCAAATGTTTTTTCAAAATATATGATATGAGGTATTTTTTAAAAGCTTAATTTGGTAATATTTGTATTATTTTCAAAGTAACAAAGGTCTGAAAAAAATTGAAAGTGTCGGAATTTGGGCCATGGGTCCCAAATTTCGTCACAGTTATGTTTCCAGTTCCGAACATCAATAGCTGTAGGGTGATAAAATGAGTGCAAAACTGAAATGAAATCAGTTTTTATTTATTCGAAAGAAATTAATAATTTCAAAATGAAGTTCAAGTGAATGAAGTGAATTTCAAAGTGAAGCGAAAAGTAGACTCTTTGTTAGTGGTGGAGAGCTTAATATTTAGTTACTGCTTTTTCCTCGATGTTTAAAATAATCTCTATTTTTCACATAGAGTTGTGTTCAAGTATTGTACTTTTTAACGTTTCGGAATAATAATCCTTCACGATCACGCGATTTAATTTAATTTATTTCATTGACTGAGCCGTCCTCTATGACACATGTCTACTTAAACATAATTTCATCCACTTTTTAGAAGTTAATCCCGCATTTTCATCAAAAATGTGCGTATTGCATTAATTTCATAGTAGGAAAAATTACATATCAGTTCACATTTTCTGAGGATCAGAGAATCGTGCATGATTTACAAAAGGTATTTCAATGAATATTTCAATTTCAGTGCAAAAAAAACGGCTAATCATAGAATAATCAAAAACCACAGTACTCGTAGCTGTGTGCGTATATGGTGTACATCAGGGATTCCAATTTTTTTCTGAAATGGAGGATTTTTATGTTAAAAAGTATAATATTATAACATAAACATAAAAATATGAATAAAAAAGGATTTCATGACTTTTATTCTCCAATTCTCCATTAAGACTACAAATTGCCGCGGAACACCTATTCAGGTTCAGCGGAACACAGTTTGGGAAACCCTGGTATACATGAATAAATGTAAAAGATGATGTAATGTTTGAGTAGAACTAACTGTAGCAACAGTGGAATGCTATTGATGTGCAAAGTAGGAGAGGAATGGCAACTACTCATTCTACCGGGTCCAAAAACGGAAATTAAGTCAATCGAAATCGTTAAACATTTGATAGCCTAGTGTACAGTAAAAAAAACGATTTTTCGAGTATCGAGTTCTAATACTAGTACTCAAAAGTTGCGTATTTGCATGATGATTAACAGAAAAAAGGAAAAAAATCTTAAATTAGATCTTCGCGCAAACGGCTTAAAGTTCAACAAAAATCACAAAAACTGCCAAAATTCACCTTTACACTAAAATGATAATATAGTGTACAGTGATGGCGAAGAGTAAAATTCCAAACGGGTCTGAGAATGGACATTTTATAAAATTATTTAATTAACCGTAAGAGAATGTATCGGCGACGAAGTTGCCACTCGGAACGTTTATAACAGTTTGCCTTTCAATTCGAAATATCTTATTCTTATATGATTTGGATAAACACACACCTATAGAATAGTCGAGTTTTTCTAGGTGAGAATATTTTTATTTTTCTCTGAAAAACTTTTATAATAGATTGAAATGTCACTATCTGAGTCAGTATAATGTTAGGATAGACAGATATTGATTACTCTCGGGTTAGAGAAAGGCAGAATAAATTGTTCTCCCCTGTAATTTAATGAAATTGACCAAGCGATAGCTTCAGCAAAATATTATTCTGTAAAATGATTCGAGCAATATATACAATGTATCAAGATGGAACCAGAGGGATTGCATAACTCGTTCTGCTCTCGATCGTAACACTGCGGATCAGCTCATGACTTCTAAATGCGCAGAAAACCAATATCCATATAGATTCGAAAGGAAACCTTAATGCTTTTATATATCCCTCAATTCCCGAAAATGAAAAATTCCCTCTTGGGAGGAGCTCCTCCGTCCAGAGGCGAAGAAGATGAAGCGCCCTCTTCATCGCATTACAAATATGGTCGCTTCAGACTCACTTCGATGTTAAAAATAATAATAATAAAAACTCTTTATTCGGCGAGGTTAGGCCCATTAGGGCTTCTCTTACACCTAACCATTAAGGAAAATTAATGTTCATTACAAAAAAGGTGGAGAAACAATACAAATATATATATATATATATAAAAAGAAAATAAAAAGAAGAGGTAAAAAAATAAAAGAAATGGGGTGTGGGGAAAAACTCCTCGTCTGAAGGCTTAAAACCAACTGTGCGGGAAAACGCTCGCACAAGAAGGGGAGCGAAAAAAACCCGCGAAAACACAGATGGAAATAAGTACAAGTAGGTATATCACTAGTTGCATTGTTGCTGACCAATATTGTCGGGTAAATTTCTTGGTGGTTGTCTACGGATGTCATTTACCTGAAAAGACAGAAGAAGAAGAGTAGACGGAAAATAAAGAGCTTTCAGAAATGCGATTTAAGTAATGGAGGCCTTCAAAATTGAGATTAGTAGACGAATATAATGCAGTTTAGTATCCACACTTAAATATTATATAATAGTTATAATCGTAAGGATAATTAAAGTTATATTATTAATTATAATACTTAATTTCGTGGAACTCCGTCAAATTATGTTAGGCATTGTTCTCTCACTTTCTCAGCTTTCAGTATTGTTTTAGGCTTCACCGAATATCAGCTTCTCTATTAATACAGTTTTTAAGTACTGAAAAGGAGATCATATCGTATATAATCACTCTCGTTTTCATGTTAATTTTTGAGACGGATGAGTACCCAGGCAAAATGGCGACCACCTTTGCACCTTTAAAAAAATCGTTGGATTCTTACATCGGTGAATTAAAAATAAATCGCGACCTCCAAACTTTAGTGGCGTAGAGTTTGTATGGAAAAGTACCCTCACATTATTCTAAACTAATCGAATAATATATTGAAATTAACGGAAGGAAAAGATAATTCTACCGATTGTTTTAACTATCGCAAACAAATCTTTATTAAGCATATATTTTGAATCTGTGTGCCAGAACAAAATATATTAATTGCCATTAATAATTTATTGGCTGAGGTCGACATTTATAGGTAATCTTTCAGATTTAAAATCCAATCAATTGATAGAGATTCGTTTGGCATGTTTTGTTAACTCGTAAAATTTATTTGCGCTTTACTAACGATTCAAAAGAGATCATTCGAATTTCCGGTGCTGGTAGAAATTAATGAAAGTTTTCCGTATTCGCGAAGCTCTATGTACCAATTTTTCAATTAATGTTTCATTTAACTTCATCCTATAATCTTTGCAATTCCATAATTGTTTTGATTCAACTGATTTTACAATAAATCTTTTAATGTATCGGAGCAATTCTCAGACCGAGAACCAAAGGCGTCGCATAACCTGTCATCTCGACGAGTTCTAAGTTTTTTTTTTCATTCATCAGATCGCATATTCACAGAAGAGGAAAGGAAAATCGATCTATTTATATGGAAAACTAGTTAACATGCCCAAAGTTATAAAAACTTTAATTCGCATAATGTAGAATTAGACTACAATGTTAGTATTCGTTAAGAGCAAGTATATAAAAGTTCAGCATTCAATTAATTTCGGTTTTGTGAGGAATATTGGATTAAGAAGACGATTTCCGCTAAAAATATAAAACTAATTTTTGTCGGAAGGATTTTTATTTTTGTGGAATTAAAAAAAATAAATCAATTTAAGTACAACTAGTTAATTTTTGACCAATATTTGTTTTTGTTTATAAAAAAATTCAAAAATATCTTCGTCAAACCTTAGATAATTTACATAAAAAATTGTTAGTATGTTTGTAATATCATGTATGTAAAGTTTGGTAAAAATCAGTTAAATAGTCAGCGAAATATTTCTGGCACTGATTCCAAAAACGAATTCGAAATAACGGCGTTAAACAAATATAAATTCGTTCGAGAAATTTCAGTTAAGTATTGTTTTCTATACACTTGTATTGTATCATCAATATCCGTAAGGTTTCCTTTTTCTTGTTGTTCCGCCATTTTCCCTCCTTCCCTTCAAGGGCATCTCCAACCCATCTTCATTCTTCCCCTCCTGCAACTTTGCCAGAGTGGGAGATTCAACTATGAAGACTACTTTCTTGGGCGTATCCACCAACGTAGTCTCTGCTGCTACATGTTATAGGCTTAGAACATCCTCTAGAAGTGAATTGCACTCGTGGCTGTTTGCTGCATGTTGTTCCTCTTCTTCCGCTTTATTCCAAGAACGCTGTCAGGAGGGGCATTGGTTGTGAAGCCATCCCTTGATTCGTAGTGGAAATAAGTGGCCTATGAAATTAATAAAGTAAGTGGACTATGAAAATGAGGAATATGATGAGGAGAGTGATGTCATCAGATGAGTGAAAACTTTATATCAATATTATTCATTATTATCAATATCAATATTAATATCAATATTCATTCAATATTATCGATTCCCGGCCCTGTCAGACTTTTTTCAAGTCCGTTTTTCCTTGGGAATTTTCCTGGGTGCACGCCCTAATGTGCAAAGTCACCTTTACCCTTTCCTTATCAATATTATTTATTTATTCAAACCTTTTGGCGAGGATAGGCCGGTAAGGCCTCTCTCTACCACCCAACATTTATATTATTGCCCAAAATATTTGCTATTGTGTTTTTTAGAATGACATTATTAACAAATATTTGTTAAAAATAATAATTTAAATAATCAGTTATCACGATCTCTTCCTCTATATATTGAATCTTGATCCCATCAGTGCGACGAAATTATAGCAAAATGCAATTGACTGGAACGTTACCAATTTTAAACTAATATTGCAATAACAAATTGATTAAATATTTATTTTTTTGTGAAAATCTAATCTACATAAGCTATAGCTAAAATTATAGACGTTTGCAACTTGATGCAATTCCATTTTCATCGAGATACATGTTTTCAATTCCTCGAACTTCGTTGCAGAAGTAATAATTTGCTCACATTTGTTATGCATTAAGATTCTGGTTGGACAGTTTTTTATGAATTTCACAGCTCTTAGCATTATTAATAAAAATATTTAGATAATTATCATGGGAAATTTTGAATTCAAACTTGACCAGTTAACTATCAAAATTAAGCTTCGTTATTGCGTTTTACATTTTTATACATTCATGTATTTATAACGATAAATCCGTAGGATATATTGAAAAATAATTATAAAATCACGTTTATCAGCACAAAATACATTAAAAATGCATTTAATGTTGCGAATGGACTGACAATTATTAGAGTTATTAACTCTCCAGTACTCGCGTCAATTTGTGTAACGCGAGTGCTCGCGTGGGGTGAATGGTACACTGCACGCGCTATTTTGATGCAAAATACCCTTTGTCTTACATTTAGAAATTTTTCACTTCCAGGGTCTGGAGATGGATATTTGTTTCAACTTTCCTCAAACTTTCAACTGTTTTACCTGAAATTGAGCTGATTTATAAATTATTTTCCTAAAACTTGCCTTCCGCCTCGATTCGCGAAAGCCCCTGGGCCAAAACTAATGCATCAGTAAAGGTAGAAATGCTTGCCGTGCATGTCCAAATCATTCCCTTGATAAATATATTATAGCAGTATTTTCTAAAAAGCTCAAAAGTGGCAATAAGGAGGCGGATAGGAAGGATCCATCCCGTGAATAGAGGCCGAATTCAGGGTAAGCTTTACGAAAATATTTAAGAAATCGACGAGATTTCTCAGAAAATAGGTGAAAGTTTAACAAAAGTTGGAAAACGTATTTATCTCAAGACTCTAAAAAGGATAAAATTCTAAATGTAAGGAAAAGGGTATTTTTCCTCGAAATAGAACCGTGGGGTGTACCGTACACCCCACGCGAGCACTGGAGGGTTAATTTTGGCCAGCTTTTTTCGATTTCGCCCCACGGTGGCAGGCGGCTCTTACGGCCAGGCATTTTCCGAAGAAAAATTTCTAAATGTACTCGTAACGCAAAACGCAGCACAGAACGCCAACATTAAGAGACGCAGTATCACGGAGTGAGCTGTGTGAAACGAATGAGTCTCTTGGTCCCAGTGAAGGCCCGCTGAAACAAAAGGAAAATGTTTACTTCCGCCTCGGTGGAGCCTTCATAAGAAAGAGGGGACATATGGAAGCCTCACATCCTCTTCCGAAGGCTCTATCTCCGAACTTTTGAAGATTTTGGAAAAAATACTTTTCGTGCATGTTCTCAAAGGATACATACATGTTTTTAAATCGATTTTTCGACCAAAGTGAAAGTATGTGGCCCCTCAAGTCAATTGACAGCGAATATTTATCAATAAAATGTCCGTTACTACAACAGTTGCTCCATTTCCTGTTCCAGAGTTTATTTACATGAGCTGTAACAATTAGTGTACTGTAAGTAATTGTCCAATTAATTTCTAAATAAATTACATTTTCGACCACAAAATGGAGAGAACTGCACGGATTTGGTCGAAGAATGAAACAAATGCAATGAGAATCCATTTAAAATTCAGTGAATGAGAGAATGAAGCTATGCGCTTAGGAAAATGAAAAACCTACAGTAATCTAACTAAAATTTATTATTAATGTAGCTTCGATATCATTTATCCCACATTTCCTATTACTAATGCTTTTTTTAGTAAAGATTAACTATGAAATTAAAGGGTGATAAATATTAAGTTTTTAGTGATTATTATTATTTACCAATGTTCAAATTGTTTTGTAGATTTTGTCGATTTGCAAGTCGTCTGGGTAAAACTTAGCTGTTCCTATCCCCTTATCTCTGTATTATCTCTGTAATTATCTCATTAATTTTGACATTCTTCCTCGTTCTCGGTTTGGAAAAACTTTGGAAGGAATCAGCTTCGTCTTATTTTCACTGAAAACCAATTAGATTAGGACTAACTCTCGTTGAGATTAGAATTTCATTTCTAATTAATGCTCTTCTTCGATCTGAATTGCCCTCAAGGAAGTCGGTAAAGGTCACCAACTAAAATATTTGCGGTTTCCTTTGACCTTTAAACTTACTCCAGCTAAGTCTCACTTAGTAGTGAACGGAAAAGCAAGGCTTCCTCTTCAGTGAAATCGGTCGAGTCCTCATTTATTTTCATTGAGGAACTAAAATCCTGTCACTAAGCAAAATCTCAAACTAAGTTAAAATAAATATACTTTCATCAATTCGTGTATTTCTTTAACATTCTAACAAATGCAAAAACAGGCTACAGAACGCAGGTGGTGAAGTTAAAACAATAATGAATAATGAAAAAATTATCAATTTTCCACACGATTTTTTTATAAACGACGAGTTACGCTACCGGAGTAGCATCTCCGCCGTAAGATGCTGGAGTTTTTTAAGAGTAAAGTTTTTTTCTTCATTATTTCAATGGCTTTCCACAAAGTAATGTCTGAACATTTAGATTTCAGTAATGAA
The DNA here is from genome assembly GCA_947579665.1 of Sympetrum striolatum. NCBI lineage: Eukaryota > Metazoa > Arthropoda > Insecta > Odonata > Libellulidae > Sympetrum > Sympetrum striolatum. The sequence goes on along the minus strand of OX388343.1, from coordinate 115,642,621 downwards.
TAATAATAAACTGTTATTATTCTAATGAATATTGCAGCTAATAGATTTAAGATCTTGCTGCATAAAATAAAAATTAATTATAAGCTCAATTTAGATAAAGCGCTCTCATTCATAAGTGTTCCCTGATTTTTGATTGTGCTTGAACCTACCGAAAGGAAACAAAAATCCCTATTAATCGCCATCTCCTTCATGTCCTTATAGTTAACCCCATCCCTTATGTCATCCAACATCTTCTGTCTTCCCCTCTGTTTTTCCCCCTGAATTTTCCCCTCCATTACAACCTTTACCTCTCCCCTCAATATTTGGCCCACCCATTTCTTCTGACGATTCTTAATCGCGTCAATCAAAGCCCTCTCCTCCCTAACCATCTCTAACACCTCCGTGTTTGTTTTCAACCCAACTAACTTTTTCCATTCTACGCCACACCCACATCTCGAAGGCCTCCAATCGTTTGTCCTTTCTCAAGGTCCACGTTTCGCACCCATAGGGCAACTCACTCCAGACCAGGGATTTCACCAATCTTTTCCTGATTCCTTTATCAAGACCTTTGGTCATTAATTCCCTTCGCTTCATAAAGGCTTCCTTCGCCAAGGCTATTCTTTTACGAACCTCATCTTTTCATCTTCCGTCCAAACAGAGAGTACTTCCCAAGTAAGAAAATGTATCTACCTGCTCTAGCTTTTCCCAATCAATCCTAATTAAGACTTAATTCCAAAATATTTCATTCCTATCTTATCACAATTAAAACATTTAAATGAAAGATAACTCCCAAATAAAATAATTGACTATAAAAATCTTTAGAGAGACCATTCTTGTAAGAAGTAAATGGATGAAGTATGCAAATGTGCTATCGAATAAGTAAATACTATGGATTACGGATGTCAAATGTCAAAGATAGTACAGGGAGTAGGAAAATGAAATATTAATCTTTGGAAGTCAACGTTTCGAGAGGAAAGTTCTAGAAGATGTCGTAGAGAGACTATCGAAAATTTCCCGAAAACGTTTTGTCGCGTTCACCCGCGGCGTATTTATTCTCATCCCTTCCGAGATCGGATTAAAGGCCCACAGTTTTTCTTGGCCTCTTTATCGCGATAGATCTTCAACTTTGAGAGGGTCGTAAGTTTTTGGGAATATGCACTTGAATGATGGCATAAAGTTGGAACATTAATCTTTTCATTTCTTGAGGAACCGATAAAAATAATCTGGAGCGAAAGGTGGACGACCAGGATGACGTTAACTCATCGTCGTCTTCTTCGAGTTAGTGCTGTTACGGTTAAAAAGTCGCCGCTGTGACCCGCTGTCTGTGTCAACAAACTTTCTTATGTTCTCGATTCCATTAAAACATACCGCATGATATTCATATCGCAAAAACCTTTCTTCTACGTAATAAAGAATAAAATGCGGCTCATGAATCCTGAGACAAGTGCGATAGTGACATACCAAGTGGACAGCCAGAAAATATCTTTCTCAGAATGAATTAAGATCTTTCGCTACTCTTCCCTGCTCTATTATTTCTACTCGTAATTCGTGTTATCTTTTATTTGGAAAATGGCGATTGCATATATTATTAAATCAAAAAAACTGGTATTCTTTAATACATATACAATATTAAGCCATAAACTACTTTCCCTGTAGAGGCTCCATTGACCTTTGATAAAGCACCGATTCACATGATTTCATTGCAATTATCAAACAATTAATTAGCCTTGGAATCGATGCCATAAAAATGTCGTATTTTGAATCAATGGCATCATTTGGGCTCTTTCTTTCGGATCGGATTCTCCACCTGACCTTTGCTCTCCACTCCCTTAAACATTTAAGGAGTTATTTAATTGGAATTGTATCGATCTCTCTTGGATTGGGTGGCAAATCAAACCAAAGGTTACTGGAAAAGGTTATCTGAAGACACTGTTTCTAATTTACTTTATTTTTCTGCGTTATCCGGTTAGTTTCTTCTCCGATACTTCGGTAAAACACAGCCTTGATTTCTAAATGAATGCATCAGAACCTCAATTTCTTTTTCAAATTATCCTGGGCATTACATTTTGAGTTTAAGGGTTTGCTTGTCACCAGAGGAAGGATATCGCTGTGGAAATATTTAAACATTTGTGTACATGGTTTCATAAGCTAATCCGGTAATCATTACAATTCAATACCTTTATGTAATTTAATAATTTTTAAAATATTCATCGAAATAATTGACCCTAACGAAACTATCAGTAAAGACGCAAGTAATTCTATGGTAATACTCAGGGTAAATTGAGTTTAATTTGAAGGGGGAAGCATGCCTTATAATCGAATACATCTCTTTCATTTGTCTCCAAATTGTAGGTACACATAAACTTACTTTTCATTGCCACTTTTATATGCATTTTTATACGGCATCACACTTCTTATCACTATGTTTGATGATAAGAAATGAAGGAGAGAAAGTCTGCCCCGTCCAGGACTCGAACCCTGATTGCCGGGCGGGTGCTTTAGTCGATTAAGCTACTCGCTGAATGAGATGTGCTATGCACGAAAGAGTCAGAGAAAAATCTTTTTCTGTGACGTAGATTTTAACTTTGGATGAAAAGAGGATAACGACGAGAGAGATCTCGAGTTAGAAACATTCATCATAAACTTCTAAATTTAATAATATTTAACATGTGGTAACAACGCCTGATACCGATATTGCGACGAAGGGGTTTGCCCGCCGATTGAGGACTAACAGCGGGGATTCCCGGGGTAATCGGCAGTTGACGGCTGCCAGTGTCTCCTCGACAACGCAGGGGAGTTCTACTGTCTCCTTGACCACACGGAGGGGGGCTTCTCTAGACCAGGGTCTTCTTGATGCCAAAACTCGGGAGAATGTCTCCTCGATTTCCATGTACAGTAAAACCCCGCTCCATCGTTCCCGCATTTGTCGTTTTCCCGGATTTATCGTTTCTTTTCTATAGTCCCGACTTAGGCCCATAAGGAGGCATGTAAAGTAATACCGCATTCATCGTTCATCGAAATATTATTTTCCCGTATCCATCGTTCAAATTTTTGGCCCAATCGAGGAAGTAAGACAAAGTATTAGGAATTGCGACAAAAATTTTCTTTGAGACCTTGGCATGAACTTTTTTTAAGGCTGTCGTTGCTCAAAACGGCCGCTTTTTTAAACACATCCGGGGCTGTCTTAATACATTTAATCCTATTGGAGAGCTTTTACGTGGGTGCGCGTACGAGCCCTGTTTGTCCATCTCAGTTTACTGGCATATTTCACCCTGTTTGGGCCGTCTCTCGGAGTTCAGTACGTTCTTTTTCGTAACCTTTAGAGGTTTTCTTTGGATAAACTTTCGTTATGTATTCATTTTAATAGTGTGAGCTGAGTCTACATTTCCCGTTTTGATCGTTTCCCCGCATTCATCGTCTTTTTCTCTCGGTCCCTTCAAAAACCATACATCGGGTTCTACTGTATCGTGTCCCTTATTCACGGCTTAACACTAGGAATACCGGACTTTTCACCCCCCCTAGAACTACCAAATGGAGTCATTTTGACTCCTACCTTATTATTGTTCATTTTTGCAGTTAATCTCTTCTTTTATCGATATATTGCTTTAATTTATCATTTTTGTATATTATTGTAATTGTTCTAGCGTGGTTTTTACAAAAAATGATGTATTTATTTATTAATATTAATTTTATTATTTACACCCACTAAGTCTAGAGTATTTTCAAACGAGTGGATAGGCCATCGCCTAGTATATGTTTTGGTGGTATACTTACGTGCCATTTGGTCTACGACATCTCTTCCGTATTTAGTTTCATTCTTAAACTTTACCGTATCAAGAGTTTTTAGCGGAAACAGTAGGAACGTCGACATAGGGGCTGGATGGAACTAAGAATTATTACATTCTTGTTTGGTTTACCTTGATATACAGAAAGTGTGAAATCATCATTGTTTCTAAAAAGTTTAGAGTTATACAATTTTTCTTTCATTGATTTGATCACATTTGATACTTCTCGTCCTTTTTCATTCACCGTTCCCACAATGCTAGTACCCTGGCTTTTTAGCTGTTCAGCGAGTCTGACTGAAGTAAAATAATCACCAACGGTAATCAGCATGGCGTGAATTATCTTTTACAACATAAGGAAAGCAACTTGCAAGATATTTGCTATCATTTTCAACAGCTAGCCAATATATATTTGTCCAGCTTAGAAGGATTGTACCGAGTAAAAGGACATCCAGTATTTTTTGGGAAAAGTTTGAAAAGTCAACCGTAATTTACGGACCGGGTTTGTATCAAGCTATGTAATTATCAATGAATCTATCCCACACTGTTGAAAAGAGAGCAAAATTGTCAGTTTTGAGTCGCTGGGATCGATTAGACTTCTCATCAAATCTTAGATAATGCAGAATGTTTACAAAACGGTTTCTAGACATTGTCGTTTTACAAAATTGTATTCTCCAGTCATTTGACCAAATATTTGTAATAGAGTGATCATTCGTGCCTGATATTCCGCGGGCGTAAAATATGGCAATACTATGTATCTTATACTATAATACATCTAGCTCTTCATTGGGAAGAGTAAAACCTTCATCATTTTGCCTGTGTACTACCTCTATTTTACATCGCTTTATGTGAGTCAGTATAAACGAGTCGATAAATAATCGCCATGCACTCATCAGGACACACAGGACTATCACTGGCTATATTTTTTCTCGCGTGTCTTGTAGGTCCAGGCGCTTCTCTAAGTATATTTTGGTTTGAACGCCTACCAGGTAAGTGTTCAGAGATCTTCAGCAGTTTCTATTGCAATCTATGAGCTGACATAAGCGTTCTTGGAGAGTCATCATCGCCTACTAAGGTTGTATTTCCTCCATCGTCTTCTTTCTTTCCTCCGCAGTCATCTGTCGAGGAGGCAATTTTGCCTTGTTTTGTTGATTGTTTTAGTTCTCGGCCTGTACGATTGCTGGTTTTGTTTGAATCTTCAGACTCACTATCAATGTTTAGAGGAATAAAATCTTCGTCATCGTCAGAGTAGAATGATCTTCCGATTTTGTATTCCGATTCACCTTCTGGTACTGAATGCAAAATAGAAAGGATTTCATCAGGCTTTAGCCTAATTCTTCTAGCCACATTGACAGTCAGGAATAATGAAGTTCGTACTTCGCAGGAGTTGTACAGTCCACTCGAGAGTTCACTGGATTCACGAATGCAAATCTAGGGCAGCGCACGATTGTCATGTGCGGCGCGCGGCCTGGTAGGGCCGAACATGCTAGGACAGTAACTTTTTTTGATACGACGGCTTCCAAACACACGAATTTGAAAGCGTTTCATATGGATTGCATATTCACCGCTTTACTGCTAGGTAAAATAATGCCAGGATATTCACATGGTTTGTAGTTCCAAACGCAAACCCGTAAAACAAGAAATGCCTTCAAAAATCTCGAAAATGCTTACTAAAAAGAATAATAGTTATAAATTTGTCAACAATTGCTTAATATCAATTATGAACATAAAAAAATAAAAACTTGAACATATATTACTATTTGGCGAAAAGACTGGCAAAATACAGTAAGGAGTCAAAATGACTCTGTTTGGTAGTCGAAGGTAAATTTTGAAAAATGAGTATTATTTTTCATCAAAAAATAATTTCCTGTTAAAGCCTTCTTTTGTGCCAAAAATTAGTAAAAGTCAAGGAATCCCAAGCAGGAATTCAGAAAATTTTAGTCAGGACAGACAAATAACACTCGCAAGGAGTCAAAATGACTCCATCGGTAGTTCTAGTGTTAAGGGTTTCCTGATATCCCCGTTATGAGGATGGGTGGTACAGAAGGCGAGAGGCGGAGTGCCAACCTTCCTTTGGCACAGCATCCTGGACGCCTGTAGCTCCGTTTAAGTGGTACATGTGCAATTAGACAGTGCAATAGACAGTGGTCCGGTGGTAGAAGTGACCATTGGGTCGAAAGAATTCCTCCGAGCCAATAGCCTTCGCCCCCAACGCGTGGGAAACTCTTTTCTCGAGCTATGATCGCAACAAAATTGCGATGAAGTGCATCTTGGATCCATTTATTTCTATACCACGGGAGTATTCGGTTCACTCTGAATTTGGGTTCACACCCAAAATCATTTACTAGCAAATTAATTCGAGGATAAGCTCATCCCTGCCTTCGAGCGAATTTCCGAAAGAAACGAGGAGAGAGAGTTTGTATTCACTGGTAAGCAGATACAAATTCTTATATTAGGAACATTCCTTTGGCACTATTCTAATAAAATAGCGTAATTTCCATTTGATGCCCATCGCTGTGCCCTGATAACGACCCCCGTTTGCAGTCACCACGGCTGTTTTAATGAAACCAGAGATTCAGACCCCTTCTGGAATAAGCGGCAAGTATACGGCGGATTAAACGTGCACCCGCGAACTCGAGAAAGTGCAGCGTAAAGCGGTTCGTTTTGTTAAGAATACTACGCTAAAAAAGCACAAAAATGCTCTCAGACGTAGGTTGGGAATCCTTGAAAGAATGGAGATTGGAAGCTAGGCTGCGATTGATTAATAAATACAGGGAAACTACATTTTCGGAAGATACAATCGGTATCATGCAACCCCCCTGCTACCCCAGTCGATCCGATAATGACCGTAAGTTAAGAGAAATAGATGCTAGGACGAATCGTTTTAAAAATTCATTCTTTCCGCGAACGATACGCGACAATAACCGAATAAGAAAGTAGTTTAGATTCAACTGGTGTATGCACCCCCTGCCACTTGCCGAAAGGCGGCTTGTAGGGTATTAAGGTAGGTGTAGAGGAAATCCACGTACCCTTCTTTAGACGCTGTTCTTCCGAATAAGAGGCCGCCTGAACTCATCTCAAATATTAAAACACATTTACTAAGCACTTTGTAGTTATTTATCGAAAATGCATATCGAGTGAAACGTAAACTCCATTCAATCAACTTAATATGATTTGCCTCTTAAAACAAAACTCTACAAATGTTTGAGTTAAAGAAGACTCAGCGAGCTAAAGATTGTATATATCTCGATTATGATTTCTTCAGCATTACCACTGCAATCAAATTTGTTCCAGAATAAGTGGAAGTCAGTTCGCTGTGAATTTTGCGGACGCATCTGTTAACCATGTGAAGTATCCTTTTGGAATTGTCCCATACTATGAACAAACATCATCAAGTATTTAATTATATTATATCTTGCAATTTGGACTTCTGGAAACGTAAAGTAAATAATTATATCCATATATAAAATTAGCAGCTGATAAATATTATGGTTAATAATAGCTTGAGTCATCAATACGTTAGTCTTTTGTTAATGATATTGGACTTCAAATCAGCTTCTGGTAAATCGGTTTCATATTACACAGTTTCTTTGAGACGTTGGAATCTTTGTTTTCCTCAGCGTAATCTAGAAACTGCTATAGTGCAGTAGAAAGAATTCACAAGATATATCTCCCTCTAAATTTCTAATCGTATCTTCTGTTTTATAAATTAAAAATAATCGCCGTCACAATTTTGAATTTACTGTATTGATAATTAAATTTCATACTTAAACATGTTAATAAATTCACTCGCGTCATCATTTTCATTTTTACGCATTCTTATATTTGCTCATGTTCTCGCTCAGCAATAATTTACCATTTCTTAAACACAATTAAATTCAAAGCTGTACACAGCAATTACCATATAGAATTCAGAGAGATTGTATGTTTTTAACATTGGCTTCGCGTGCCATTTTTGCCGCCTTTCGACCTTAAAGTGGGAGTCGCCGAAGAGGGTGGGTTATGAAGCGTCACTTATTTCTTAATTGAATGGAATCGTTCGCACATTGCGAGCAGCGATCCATCAACGCATCCACATGTCACGCGTCATTATCATTGTGCGCCGACTGCTGGTGATTGACGCGCCCACTCGTTATCCCATTTAGATTTTCCTCTTGACCTGTCCGCGACCCGAGATGTGACCTCACCCATAATGTATCGCGTAATCTCTTTCAACGTCCGGGAGAGTAGCTTTTCATTTGTAACGTCAGAGGGCAGATTTATCACTCCTCGCGGAAACCAAAGACGCTTCTCAGGTGCTTAAATAACATTCGTCCGTCGTGTCTTCAACCGGAACAAGCTTGGAGTGGACGGCGATATCTTAACGAGATGGAATTTTCGTTAATTCAGCGCAAAAGCTCTCTCGAAACACCATGACAAGTTGGAGAGAAGTAACCGAAAAGGTAAATGCTGACATCACTACCTGAGGTATTTGTTAAAAAAGGTAAAAAAATGCTCGCATCCCTTGCATGAAAACTTAAACGCCGCCTTTATTCGTGTGAACCTGCGAATTACAGATCTCTATCATGAGACGACGAATCCTTCAGATAATAGCTTGGATTTTTATTTTCACTACATTGAATGCCTCTTTACATAGTATAAAATACACGCAAAGATATTTACGTGAGTTTCCTCATTTTGGAGAAAATCGTACACTCGTGTTGTAATTCACAGGTACTCAGACCCATGACATCCTTTCTCACACTTCGGGTGCTAAACTTGGCTGTGGATGCTGGACTAAAAGTGAATTCACGACAGTAGCTCAGTGTGGTTCAAAGGTCACGAATTTTTCATTTCTTAATCCATAATCGTCAAGTATAGAATACGACTGAGTCACGGGAAACATCGGGTTTATGAAGTCTCCTACTTCACCGAATCTATTGCTTATTATTAACTCGTCAATTTATTAAAGTACCACCTGAAAATGTCAATTGCTGTGAGGAATGGCTTCAAACGATCGACGACGAAATAATTTCTAATCGCTAACACTTTAATCGTTCTGTTATAAATAAACATTAATGTCGTACATTTCCTAAGCATTCCTCTTTCGTTCTTTATTTCATGATTTTACTTCGTCATAGATTGCGTTGTGTGCGTATTTCGTCGGATTATCTGCTAAATTGTTTATTTTATGTTTGAGTATGATATTAGTAAAATTGATTTTAGCATCTCTCATTTATTTTCACTAAAATAATCCGTTTTAACCTTACTTAATATTTTCCTGTACCATGCGTGCGTTGCAGAGGATATTTTTAGTGAGGAACTGAAAGTATATGTCATGCTCCAGAAGTAATTACAACCGATGTTTTATTCGAGATGGCAGTTATACTTGGAAAACACCTTTTAGCATTTAAAAGGGACTTTTAAGGGAACGATTTCGATAGTACAATCCAAAAATTATTTTTCAGTTTAAAGTTGAATCCTAAACTTGCTAATCTAATCTACAAAAACACTCTTATTCTACAATTTTATTTTAAAACTTTTCTGCCGAACACTATATACTCGAGAATAAGCCGAGTCTTTCAGCACATTTGTTATGCTGAAAAAGCCTGCCTCGGCATATCCTCGAGTACATACGGTATATTTGCCTGCATCCAACGCTTTCCGTGAGAGTTAAAATAGCGTGATATGGGAAGCACAAACCCATCATTTCGAAAAAAGTGAAATTTCCTAGAATGCCGATTGGACGGAGGGAAAACGCAGATCCGAGTGACATCGATGTCCAGAGGCGATCACGCACGCTTCCGTTCCGCTACCTAGGTCGAATAAGCCGCACGAATTCGTGAATCAACATCCATTGGGATGAGAAAGTGTTTCCTTGGCTGAACTCTTTTGAAACGAACGTCTCTCTGAAGGCGTGGCTCCGGAACATCTCTTCTTGGTCACGACACGGAATACAACTTCTTCTCGCCCCGGTATTTCCCAGATAAACCAAGGAAAAGGGGAGGATTCTGGCGATGAATTTCGCGAACTAATAGAGCAGAAATTTACGCATTCCACGAACAAGAGGGATCTGAAAGCTGTAATGTAAGTTACAATAATAAGGGGCACATCTAATTCGATAAGTATTTCTCCTTTTGCATTTTCTACTACACTATTCTATTTATTTCAATAACATATTGTAATGTTTTTATTTAACACACGACTCTGAAACGTCTATCCGAGAAAAATGGCTACCTTTTACGACGTCCAACAATGGTTATTTACTTGTTACCACAACCAGTAAACAATTCATGGTTACACTCATTGGGTTTGCCGATCTTTGACGCGTGGTGCGCCTGCGGAACACTCTGGACCGGTATTCGTTACAATATTATGGTATAAAGGACTGTATTAAAGTGGAGGAAGATTATTACTTAGAACAACCTTTTCTCATCACAAGTTACTTATTTAACCGTGCGTGTCGTTCCACAGTTGCTCTAGACTTACACCGATTATGTTGCCGTGCTTTCACATCCTAGTCTACTGCGACGCACTGCTATATTCATTAAAGCAAGTCACACTAATGCACATGAAACATAAAATTGAAACCAAACAACAGCAAAATAGGACGGTTCAAAATCAACGATGTGTTAAGGAAAAGTCGTACCAAACGAAAGAAACAGCTCGAGTTTCTGTTCCTGGACGAATTCGCCTTCACTAATCGTTGGTTTTGCTGTCTCCTCCGTCTCTTTCATTCAATCAAAACATTTTTTCATAGTTTCGGAAAGATTTTCAAAGATCTACAATCGATTTGTATTAAAGAAATTCCAAGTAATTCAGTATTTTCATATGGTTATCTCATTAAACGACATATAATCTCGCAATATAAGGGTTAAAAGAGGATCGAAATGTTCTATTGATGGTCTGATATTCATGTCGTGTGATCCGAAAACTTTCTAATCGAATTGAAGAAACAAATGTACTACTTTTAGGTTTAAAGCTCTTGGATTAGCTCATCAACATAAGTTATGTATGTGATGAGGCGTTATTAGCTTTAACTATATGACAGATGTCATTCTATGTAAATCTTTTTCAGAGGTATTTCAGTTTCGATTTGCAGCCAATGGATATAAATAAGCATTGCAATTATTTGCGAATATCATAATATTATGATCAGAGTGCAGCGTATGCCGTTAGGTGACGAGAAATTTATAGTAAAATAAATATTTGATAAAGGTACATTTACGGCCGGTTAAAACCAGCTTCTATAGCATAGATTCGCTAAAAAGGTAGTTTCCAATGAACTGCGCTAAATTATTATTTTGCGGTAAAAGCCATTATCGCTGAAATTAGTGAAAATTAACAGCAGGTATTAAATTTTCACCCTATTGACGTCTTTTGGTAATTAAACCATGAAAAATGACCATTAAAAACGAAATTGTACTTTCCTTAATTGTAATTCCTTCCTTTACATTTAGAGTTGAATGAAGTCAGAGGATGAAGTATTGAAAACAGTATTCGAGTTGGATTATATTTTCCGGTCAATGTTCGACTTAAAAGTCCAAAACTTTTAAATCAAGCAGTAATTGTGGAGAACTGAAAGTCATTTGAAATCTGAAATGCTTACTTTTTAAGCCTGAAATTTTTCTGATGCTACAAATTTGACCATCAAAAACATAAATACTCAATTTCCCAGAAAATTAGTTCGATTTTATATAATTATTCTTGAGAAGATTTTACATGGAATGGCAGTTTAAAAAAAAAGTTACTTTGAACAAACATAAGAAACTCGTCAGAAAGTTTAATTTTTCTGCCTTCAACATTTTTCTTCCAATGTGTGTCGCAGTTGGTTCTTAAATAGCACTAACTCCATCTCAGTTCATTAAAAAGTACTGGAGCGAAAATTTAATTACAATATTCTTTGAGAAAACATGTTCGTAATCTCTTGACTGTTGGGATAAGAATTGATTGCTCTCCGTAAACTACTAAAAGATAAACATCGAACCCCGGACGATAATTAAAAAGTCAATCAAGAAGATATGTAACACAAACTCGCTCGAAACGTAGGCATTCCGCAACCTGTAATTAACAACATTAAATTCGAAAAGCCTCACGAAGAATAAGATACAACTAGAGCAACGAGTGTTATTAACCAGGCATCCCCAACGCCACTTGCGCTAGCAGGTCATGCGCAATAAATTACCACATCGTAAAAATTCGGACGTTTTAAGCCGTACCTAAAGCAATTCAAACCTGTTACCTGCAATTACCATACCTAATGCTCCACACTACATCCTAGAACCTAATAATTTCGAATTTACATATGTCAGAAGGCGAAACGTATGTTCTAGACGAAGTTGTGATGCACGTCGCAGACGCTTCAAGCGTATAATGACTCCTAAAAAATGCCTGGCGTTCGAATCTTTCATTGAGAATCTTCGACTGATAAAGATGTATGCTGTAAATCTTTCGCAGCGAGATAAAATTGATGAATGGTGTTCCTTTCTATGGAAATAACAACTCCTTAGGCTCATTTCGCAGAAGATATCGAGTCATATTCCAGACAAACACATAATGATGTACTCGTAAATATTATTCGCAAGAAAATGAGGAAATTGATCAAATGAATAAATGAAATGAGCATTATCACGTTCCTGTGTCTATTTCTTGACATGCCTAATTATAACTTTGGTCGTCAAGGAATTGTTTTCTTTACGACAATTGTTGAGGAAAACGAACCAATGAGCTGAACCGACGCTGCGCTCTCCCGCCATAATAAATTCAACATTGTCTCGAGTATTTTATTTCAGTAAGTCATTAAGTAAGTGCGATAATTTTCCGTTACAGTATATTTAGTCCTCTTCCGTGGCTTGTCTAAGATCTGGAAAACGTGGATTTCTATGTATGGATTATTTAGACCTGATTTCATTCTATGGAGGATTCCTGGGGCGGTTAGAAAATGACTGACTATTAAAGCCAAATAAATCTTTCAATAATCCCCTTTCATTCGACGGAGATAAATCGTGGTGAGTATCATTTGAATCGAGGTCGCGTCGGAAACTCTGTATTAATTCAGCCAAGTTCTTCCCCGTTTTGTGATGCTTTCGCCAATTGACGGGCGGTAAAAGAACGCCTCGCGAAGAATGTTTATCTTAGATCCAATGAGGAGATAGTCGCATCTCCTTCACGAAGTCACGAACGGTGACCTCAATAGCGTGAATAATACACTTTCGTGTCAAGAGCCAATGATAATAGGATAACGCGATAAAAGTATCCGCGGAGAAATTGAGGGGCCGTGTGACCCGAGGAAAGAGGGCGTGGATGAAGCAACAGGAGGGTGACGGACATCTTGGGATGCAATGCTGAGATCAATTTAACTTACTGAACCGATGAAATCTTCGTTTACTACGATTCGTTTTCAATGATTTTGGTTTTTAAGAATTGAAGGCTATAAGGAGGATTTGTGTACATTCCCTTCCTTCCTGAAGGTATCGAATGATGTCTGATTGTGACACAGAGAAACAACGGCTATTAATTAAAATTGCAAAACTAGATCTTCCCATCGAGTCACTAAAGATGAGAACTAAAACATTCTGTCGAGTTGAACGAAAACATCCTATATCCTATGAAAACACCTTATGTTTTTTTCACCATTAAATTCTTTAGACAGGAACAATACTCTATTTAAGTTCTTATTATTGATTTTTCTGGTGGTTTCATGTGCAATCACATAGAGCATACGGCATTTCTGATGGATTCTTCAACTCTAAGATGCTCTTCACTCTTGAATGCTCAATTGATTGAATCGCTACTTTTAGTCGTGTTTTCATGCTCTAAACTTATTTCTCGGATCCTACTTTACCCTTGATACACTCATTTCTTACTACTAAATCTTTTAATCTTTCATTTTTATGTATTTCTTAATGAAATTTCATTTTCTTAATTTCTTTGAGATTTATCTCCAATTGTTCAACGTTTATTTTAATTCATCTATAATTAATGTCAGTTTAGTGAAGTTGATTTATTTTATCTGATTGTTTGTAGTGCAGTTATGTTTTTTCCCATTTCTTTTCGTGCAGTTTTTATCTATTCTCTGCTTGTCTTTCGTAACTCTTTTCTTTCTCCTTCTTCACAAAATACTGTTTTCTACCTGTAGGTTTCGCAGGTATTTCACACTCACCCTCTTGTGAGTGTTTTCCTGCAGTGAAATTTTTTCCTGATCCCTCAGCTTAGGTTTTTTCAATCCACATATTACTTTTCTTCTTTTGCAAACTATCTCTTTCTTTCTGCTTCGCATAAGACGATGGGTTAGGAGTAAGAAGAGACTTTCTAGTCTCAATCTCGCCCGAATAAAGGCCATTTATTATTATTATTATTATTTCCCTCGTAATTCGAGTATAAATCGAAGAGAGGATTCGTTTGACCGGCTGCAAGTAATTCCAATCATGATTAAAGAAGTCAAATATCTACTCACGTAGCTTTTCTGAAATTTGTTGCCGTGCATCTTTCATTTTGCTAACATATAAGATACATTTAAACGCCAACAAAAATTCTGAATCAAATTTTCTTCCGAGTTAAAGCAGTTATATATTGCCAGAGAATCACTTTTATTTTTATCATTTATTGTTTCTTTCTCGCCACAAACTGACGGCATTTTTGCGTTGGTAAAGGACTGCTTTCAAGTTCCCATCATGGCGAAATAATTATTATTGAAGGACTTTATTTAGTGAAATTATAATATTTGATACTTTTAGAAAGTTTAGAAAAGAAATGCAAGATTGCCCTTGCTTCAGTGCTTTATTTTATTTTATATAATTTATTTTATCTGAAATACATAAATGTATTTTGCATTAACTAAAATTTCATCAATGTAATGCAATGGAAAATATATTGTTTGTAATCTAATCGTCCCTAATTTTTACATTTATGCGTATTTTTGTGATCCATTTATCGAAGCTTGCAATACCTCAAGCAACCGATCTGGCGATACTGGTATTTCAAATTGGAGGCTCACAGTGCGTAGACGCTGTTCTGAAATACGACCGCGCCGTTCCGCTCCTCTCGCATCCACTTATCTCTTTCAACTCAATAATACCCTAAAGTTAAAGCTCTCAAACTACATAACTTCGTTCCACGTAACGATTATTCCGTGACTTCTGACAATATTCGAGCTTTGGCATGCTCTCCTTCCGACTTAGGCCACAGACGAAACGGAGGCAGAAGATAATTGATTTCAATTTGTATTTTTTCACTCTTAATATTTATTCAAATCAATGGACTTTCATTTCAATCAATTTCAACATAATTTACTTAAATGGAGTCAACTTCGTATTTTAAACGTTCAACGAGCGTTTCTGTCTAAGGAACTGCCCAGAAATATCGAGATATAATATAAGATACGATGATTTGATATAAAATTTTCCGCAAAATAAATCCATTGCAACATAAATAATTTTAGAAATATTTATTAGGAATTTGACATAGGAAAAGTAAGAAGCGTGGGGATATATTATTAAATATCCTAGCAAGAGAAAATGAAATTAAAGCCATAACAACAAAATGTAAATGACCACAGGCACAGGTCGAAGGTTCAGAAAACACTGAGCTTCCCTAAATGGATATCTTTCTCAAGTAATTTTGATCGGTTTAAATTGCAACCTTACATACTTCATTCAAATCCGTATTATAAAGGGATTTCCAGCATAATTTGTCTTCACAGACGAAAGAATAACCAAACAATATAGTCACATTATGTAATACGTTTCAAAATTTCTATTAATTATTTAAATCTGTAAAGCGTTTTCTACAGCATCCACTTATCTGCTCGCGATGGCTGCATCTCTGCTTCATAATTCATCATCTTCGATCAAATGTATTGAAAGTATATAAATTATTCTTCCGTTCCTCTTACGACTTCTGTTCATTACTTAGGTATTGATTTTTAATTTCATTAAGCTTAATCCTGTGATATACTTTCTTATTTGCACACTTTTTGAGGCAATATATAAGAATTGTTAAACTACGGTCTATTTCCTTTATGAATACCCTCGTATAAATTACTGCCTCTTTCTTCCTTAAATTGCTCGAATGGGAGAACTTATTCAATAGATATTATCGTAAGATATTTCGTATGATATCAACTATACCATCAATGATATCAGAAGTTATAATTACTTTTTGTACATCAAACAATGAAAATTAGACATTTTCATCATTATTGTGCTTATTATTTTAATTTTTAAAAGCTGTAAACGCTCGCAACACATTTTCAGCGATCGTTGCTATAGAAACACAGGTAAATAAGATAAGAGTGGTCACAATAAGTAATGAATGATAAATGAAGGCGTGTAGAGCACAAAGGCGACTCGTTGGCAGATGCGTGTATATCCACACAATCCGTAAAAGTTGACACGCGGATAATAGAGTTCCCTCTAATGGGAAGCAATCCGCAGCCAATGCCTCGAGGAGAGGAAGGAATAGCTAATTTACGAGAGAGAGAGGTCTTGAAGCAAGAGCCTCTTACATTCGCGTCAGCAATATTATTAAATGCGCAGTGCTTTGGCATTGTAAAACAGTAAGCCTTGAATATCGCCACCTGTGTTTCTCATTAGACCATTTCTTGCGAATTTGTAATAGTAATCAAAGCGGTGTTTCATGGATCATAGAATGAAAGGATCTTACGGTTTCACAAATAAACTAGCGGCCACGAGACAATCTCTGATATCAAATATCTAAACTTGTATGACAAATTACACTCATAGATTTATAAAGCGGGGCCCTTCTAGAATATTATAATGATCTGATGTGGCCAGCATATGACTTTCTCCATGTGGGTCATTCCATGACAAGTGGTCTGATTTCAGAGAAGTGCCCCGCTCGACCATCACGGATTTCGATGAAATTTTGTATGGATATTTAAACATATCTCTTATGAACATTTGTAAGGTTTTACTTTCGCCGATGGTATACTTGCTGAGATATAGAAGATTGTTTGACCCCGTGTCGCTGCCTTCTTCAACATGACTATGAGTTTTCAGTAAATTTGAGGCGTCGTATCTCAGAGAATTTTTTTATGAAGTAAACACACATAAGCTATCTTAAACAACTTTTTGCGCTCTATTTAACAAAGTAATAAAAATAACTGTAAGAGCGACCTCCTTGCAGAAAATTCTGTACAAAACTGGCCCAAAAAATTGCGGATCGAAAAACAATTTAAACTTTGGCTTTTTTATATTTCAAGAAGATATGATATAATCAACGTGAAACTTATCGCATAATAACATATAAAAACATAGTTTATAAAAATAAAATTTCATTATCCTATTACTTTTCATTATTTTAAAAATTGAGCCAACATTTGACAGTTTTTGTAAAAAAGCCAAAAATAGGCTATTTTTATCCCGCTTTCACAAAAAAAGACCCTCTGGAATCTCTTTTGATAAATTTTTATTAAATAGAGAATGATTATAACCCTCTAAAAATGTACATCTGGTTTTTCATCTCGAGCATATAAGGCCCCAGAAATAGGGACAACTATGAGGATGGCATTTGTAAAAACGGCAAAAATAGGTTATTTTCTGCCCGCTCTTAGAAAAGAAAGACCTTTTCGATACTCTTGTAAATTATTTTCATTTGAAAGAGCATGTTTCAAACCTTTTAAAAAAAGTACACTTGGTTTTTCATCGTGAGCACATACAGCCCTAAAAAAATTAACAAAGTTGATAACGTTGCTATGGTAGCGCCACATGTCTTCTGTTGTTTATCGTTCTGGTTATTTTATGTTGACATTTTTAGTATATTGCGTTGGCCCATGACTGGTACTGGTAGTGACATCGTCACTACCAGTTCAGGCATTTGACCCAGTAACCCCATCACCGTAGGGGTCACGCCCGATAGCCATGCAATACCAGCCACGGGTGGGTTTCTTGGTTGAGGATCCCAAGCCTGCAATTTGTTTTCTTCGATGAGGTTGTAAATCCTTGTGGCGTTATTTATCTGGTGGTATTAAGACAAAATATTGTATATTGTTGTGGTATTAAGACAAAATATTTTTTACGCTAGAGCGCCCACACACACATACGCACATACACACAGACATCATTCCGAAAATGGTCAAAACGTGTTCTAGGGACCCTAAAACATGTATTTCCGTTGAAATCTCGAAGTCGATTTTTTTCATGAAAACAATACTACGTACATGGAGAAAGTAAAAAGGAGAATGTAGGGGAAGATGAGTCTTTAATGTCCTCCGAACTCTTAAATGATTTAAAGGGCAGCGGTGACTCTTTCCTGGATAGCTCATATGGATGTGTGTGACTATCCCATTTCCTTCAAATTATTACAATTTAAAATCTCATAATGTCCATTGCTAGCCTTCTAGAATTTCTGACTTTACAATGTGCGAATTAAAAACCGATGCGTCTCCTTGACAGCGGAGTTTGTTTAATTTTTGGAAGAGGAAGTTTCGCAGAGTAGTTGCGGCATACGAGAATGAGACTCATAATTCGAAAATGGCAGTAGAACATTAAGCTATTGCCTGTTTAGGATGTTGGAGAGAATCCTAAGCCACCTGGCGTTAGTTGGTTAAAACACTCCCATAAGAGCCACTCGCTTAGTCTTACAATTCTCCCGTAATTCCAACGTCTCCCAAGCAATGAGAAAGCGCTCTCCAATCAACCGAAGAAAATGAGAATGTATCCCTCATTTCGCCCTCACGGCGATTTTGAAATTCGTAGCAACGAGAGAATACGAGTGAGCGCCTCGAAGTTAATGTCTCTCAATCATTTGGGACTTTCTCAGCAGATGAATCCAATTCGCAGGGAAAATTACGAAATCGCAATTCCAAAAAGACTGAAATTCGTTTTAGCGAGAAACGTTTAAATGGTCTTACACATGCTATGTCGACTGATTGCACTCCTCACTGTTACATAATAAATACTTACTATGGGTTGATTTATGTCCAAAATTAAAATTCGCTCATTCGCACAGACTTTTTGATTTTAAGACCATAAGATTTATTTCAACCGGTAAAGATTACCGATGAGTTTTTATGTACCATATACTCTAAATAAATCATGCAATTAAGCAGTTAAACGTTGGACATAATTCAGTTGCTTCTTGACAATACGAAGAGGAAAAATTCTCAAGTTTTCTATCGTAAAGAAATAAAGAGAATAAGCACTTCTACCTTTACTATGATTTATTCAAGACCAAAGCTTAGACACTTCAGGTCATCGTCACCTGACGTTGCCTAAAAGCTTAAAACCATGGTCGTGAATAAATCATAGTAAAGGTAGAAGTGCTTATTTTCTTTATTTCTTTATAATGGAGAGCTACCACAAAGTCGAGACCAGATCAGTAGATTCTGTTTATATCGTTTTAAAGAGAAAAATTGGATAACCTTAAGTTCTGTAAATCCTATTTATGAATATTTTCACGAGGGTTTCGGATTTCTTTCATCGATTAGGCTTTTAATTGATACCAAAGTAAAAAAATATGTTAAATACAAAAGTTATAGTAAATTACATTTACTGAAACTTTTGTAAATAATAGAATATACCTAAATATCATATTTATGGAGATAGTTTACAAAAACGGAAATTTGCTTCGAAGAATAAAGCTCGACTTCCGATTAACTCCAAAGACTAATCAACTCTGACAGCACTAACCACAGTGCTATATATGAAGTTTGGTATTGGTACGCTAATATTTTTTACGCTAGAGCGCCCACAATCTCACACACACACACACACACACACACACACACACACACACACACACACACACACACACACACACACAGACATCATTCCGAAAATGGTAAAAAGGTGTTCTAGGGATCCCAAAACATGTATTTCCGTTGAAATCTCGATGTCGAATTTTTTCATGAAAACAATACTTTCTCTATACTTCGTATATGGAGAAAGTAAAAAATCAACGTCTTATTTTCAAAGATCACGAAAACGACTTTCCTTTACCCGCTTTAAGGAAGAGTTATCAAGTTGGTGGAAATATCTTTTACGAGTAAACTTTAATGAAATTACAGAATATTTCTGTAAGTCGTCATTTTGATGAACGAGAAAAAAACGTGAAGATCCATGGCGATGATGTGTTATTCAGCGTCCTCGGACTTATTTTGATACGAAAAAATTCACCGAAGATACATTTGCCTCATAAACGTAGAGAGAACGCACAATTCTTCGTTATCTTTGCCAAATCTCGGTTTTCTTCTTCTGAGTTTGGTTCATTGGTGATAAAATTAAGCGCCTTGGTTATCACTGCGTTCAGTTCGTGCATCAGGGGACGATTTTCTGAGAAAGTAGAAATGCACGTTTATGAAATATGGCTAGAATATGGCTTTTTCGTTTTCACTAGCTGTGGGATTGGAAATTTAAATAAAACCAAACTGGAAATAAGTAGACAGATGTAGCTAACGATGCTTAGTGAGCAGTACGTAAGAAATTAAAATAGATCACATATTACAATAAGGAAGCGGTCATTCCTGTTTACATAATCAGTCAGCCTCGGGAAATCTTGTCAAAACATGGGTGAGATTGAAATGAGGGTGATTTCATGGAATGCTCCATTATATTTACGTAAGCTATTCAAGCTTCACTTACAATAAATTATATGCTCTTGCTTTGAGTTGCCTTTTATAGAAAGAGTTGATTATTATGACTGTGCTTCGATATCGCATTACAAATGTCCGGAATAAATTCGTACGTATAACTCCTTGATAAAAATTTTGGATTAAATTTTATTTATCATTTACTAAATACTTATCCTTTTTTTAAATATATCTATTGGAAAAATTTAATAATGTTGCGTGTTCTGACGGTTCGCAAGGATCACCGAGAAATTGAAGACTCACTTTGAAGCAAGAAAGAACTTTAATAACCGCGACCTTTCGTCGCCTTCGGCCATTCTTTGCGTCAAAAAGGGTCCAAACGCCACAATATATAATATTTTAACAGATTTCTGGAAAAATTTAACACATTAATTAGAAACTCAGAGTGTTAAAATCTCAACAAGCATTTTTATTCCCACTCAAAATATATATGGGAAAATTGAAAAGGAACTGAGCTAAGTGAAGCAAAAATTACCATCACATACTGCCATTTCATGACTCTCTCGTATAACCACTGAAGAATGGATAGAGAAGTTAAAAGGTTTGTCGAGGCGTTTGAAATGTCTCATCGCATATCTTCAATTCCGGACTCCTTTTGTCGACAGGCAGCTATAATTTAAATCCGAAGGTGAGATACTTATTTAAAAAATTAATGATGGCAAGATAAGAGAACGTGCGTGTGAGTTTGGAACTGACGCGCCATCTTGATTATCCGAAGGAGCAAAATGAAAACGAATATATCGAGGCAATTTAAAATACTCACTCTTGAGCTGCCAATACATTACATTTGATACTTTTATATATTTTGGTCGATGAGATTTGACAAAGAATTCATATTATCTGACCGATAAGAAGCGTTAGCACTTAACACGGACTGTACTGTTTTCATCAGAAATTCTAGGTAACTCTAGTTTTCATACTTTAGAACAATTCAGCTTTGAAAAATGAAGGTAAAAATTTTTTAGAATTTTTGACTTTATTATTGAACTTTGAAATGTAATTCATAACTCAAAATTTGTTAAAGAAAAGAAATTTCTAAATCCTTCTTTTGGCTCAAAAAGTCTAAAATCGATTCTAAATGACTAAAGTCAGAAGCCGCTGAATATTACATAGTCTTTTTTTATTTTCTTTAGGCCGTGAAAAGTGACGTCATTGTCTCTTGTGATTGGCTTTCACAAAGAAATGTAACATCCACTTCTACTTTAAGTCTCCGAAAGTATGTCGAAAATACTCCGTTATCTTCGAATTTCTCTCAACAGTTTCTTTCGCTTGTTCTCGACGCGGAAGTGGGAACTGCGGTTTTCTTCCCCGAAGCGGAAAAGATTGCTGCTCCCGCAATCGCTCCGCCGAACGGATTTTAACGGACCGCGTTTTTCCGATTCTGCAAACGTCGTTTCAGAAAGCAGTCGTCATGATTCCGAAGGTCCACACATTTATGAGTCGGAAATTGCCGAAAGTTTATACCTTCCTAAGAGGATCCTCAAAACAACTAGAAGGTGTTGTTTAATGACGAACCTTTCAATACGAATTAATTTTTTGGTGATTTTACACAAATCTTTACGGCAGGATTCTTAAATCCAAAAGGTGCGCAGACCTAATGTAGCCATTCCGCCTTTTCAAAGTATGTTCCAAACGTCTAGTGATATAATCGTGCGTCTATAAGTGAAAATTCTCAGCCAATATCAATGAGTCATCCTAGTTTACGAAATAAACCAAAATAATTTGAAAGGATTGTTAAATAAAACAGGTTTTACAAAACATGAAAGTAACTTTTACTATTCCACATTCAGAGGTTACAGTGGTGACTACTTTCTGCTAGTAACAGCCATGTTCAAAATAATTTGCTTTTTGGAAGTGATGCAATCAATTTAAAATTGTTAATCATTCGAATTGTGGGCAAAATAACTCGAGAGGAGCTTTCTGGAATTAGATACAAGTGCACTCATCACCTTTTCGGTGGAAATTTATTGGATGTTAAATTGTTTTTAGTTACATCAATAATTAGTATGTAAATTATGTGATATTGATTTCGGGTTACTTTAGAGACACAGAACCAACGCCGTTGACATTTTGCTGGTGTATAATAATAATAATAATAAATCGTCTCTATTTGGGCGAGATCGAGACTTAAAAGTCTCTTCTTCCATCCAACCCATCGTCATTAATTATAAAATAAGAAGTAGAAATAATTAGAAGAATTGTTGATGTAAAAAACCTAAGAGATTCTTAGGGAAAAAAGAATCCACTGCAGGAAAACACCCACAAGGAAGGGGGGTGTGAAAAACCTACCGATAGAAATAGCTAAAAGATAAGAAAAGAGAAAAACATTCAAAAATAAATAAATACACTACCAATAAGTACTTACATGCGATACATAAATAAGAATCAGTCACATTTAAAAAAGAGATAGCAATATACAAAATAATATTATACAAACAAAACAGAAAAACGAGGAAAACTTACATGGATTTTTATCCATAAAGTACATTGTGAGGAAAAATAAAAGAATTTTATGAAAAACAGTATCAAAATAATGCATACAGTATACTGCAGCCGCAGAATAGAATTTATTTCCCTCACATTGAAATCGTCCTCTGAAACATTCTACAGACTATATTCCCGTCCCTAACATACTCTCCTTGAAGCAGAATACGATTTAACGCTCTCGGATAGTCATGTGGACAGCGAGTTTACCTTTGGTGAAAGCAGTCCCAGGTTCGTTTCCCGGTGGGAGCCAATGTACATACGTGATGAGCCGTCGAAGCACATTTAATAATCCTACTATACTAATTTTACACAATCGCAATTCACGGATGGAATTACAGATTGAATAGAATGATTCAGGGAAAAAAAGCAAAATGGATATTTATTTAAAAATAGACTGTAAATCCGATATTTTTTAATTTATTTAGTGTGTATTCATCATGAAATTCTGTTATCCTGTGTGATTCTTATAATATTTAGAAACATTAAAATGTTACGTTAAAGGAAGAATTTGTGCATATCTCCAACTCTTTGGAAGGCTAAATTCCTGAGAAATAGAACAACTGTTTGGCGAAGAAAAGAAAATTTAGTTTAGCCCTCTTAGTGCTATCCTTCTTCCTGAGGTACTGGCGAGAAATGCGGAGGGCGTTTTTAATAAAAGAAGCAAATTGACATGGAATAGATTTATTTGTACCGCAGAAGAAATTGTTACAGACGACCCAGGGTTTCGCCTGAAGATGATGCTATGCATCGAAACCCTGGGTCATCTGTAACAATTTCTTCTGCGGTAGTGGCATAAATAAACCTATTCCTTGTCAATTTGTTTCTTTTGTCATGGAATACCACCAAGCAAAGCCTCATGTAGTCGAATTTATTTTAATAAAATGTAGAAACTAGGAAAAAATTAACAATATAAAGCTATTTTCTTACATATATATGCGGTTTTTAATTAATAAGATTAAACTGGTTAATAATGAAATTTGTTTACGTTTACTGATATATAAATGTTTTTATTAATTAAATAATGAACTACGCAAGAGCCGATATATCGGCCCGCCGCACTAAGAGGGTTGGTGAATTCATGAAAGGGGAGGAGTAATGCATCGTTGTAATAATGTGCGCTTTTAAAGCAATGACACCCGAAATAAATGTGAAGAGAGATAAAAAATAGCTGTCTCTTAAACCACTTCAGAGAAAGTAATATTTCGAGCTGAGGGAGAACTATCCTTGCAGCGCACCTCAGAATATTAATTACTGCGTTGCTGTGATCTTTGGAGGAGACAGAGCTTCAATACTGCACGCTCTGCTTCTCGAAAGGAAAACACACGGAAATGTGACCACATTTATTTGCACGAGCCCCAAAGTAATGCCAAGTTTCGTTTTTCCTTGTTCTGCATCTGCAATGGTTCTCTTATTATCTGAATGGTTATTTATTTTTACTTTTAACATTTAATATCATTATCTTATAAGTTATTATTGTTTTAACTGGCAGCCAAAATCAGTTGAATAGAGAGAACGAATGTAATCACAAACGATATTTGACCCAACATTATAAACAATTGAATTTGAGAAGTCGGTTGTGCGCAAGCAAAGTGAGCAGAATGAAGGAAATAATTTTTTTCTCCTTTCAAACAGGTATTTTGTACGGAATTCTGTTTATAATTTGGAATTTTAAGAGATATAATAAAATCGATTCATCAATGGAAATTATTTCAATGAAAAAGAAGTTATTTCTGGGAACCTTACAATGTATGTTTCTCATTTCTTTATTCCCTAATAATCAATCAATTAACGCAAATATCTCGATGAATTGGAGAGTAATAAATGGACACGGAGCTTCTTCTTTGTATCGCTTAAATCTGAAAATTAATTACGGAATCGAAAGGCGATACTAGCCAATTAATTATGGAATTATCAATTAATTAAACTGTTCTCATAATGCATCTTTGATATCGATTTCTGTCAACTCTTTTATAGGTGATAAAAAAATTAAAATGTTTTTTCTATTTCGCATTAATCAGGTGCGTTGATTAGTGATTCCCGCCTCACGCTGATAGCAAATCACAGGTGATCATTAAAAGATTGAAAAGTTAATAATTTGTGCTAATGACGAATTAGGAGCTCCTGCTCAACTCAAATCCAAGTAAACAAACAAATTCACTAATTAACCAAAGTATATATAAATAAATAATTGAAAATTTCACTTTTATAATTTCCTCCGTTTATTAAACGGTGGAAATTGTAAAAGTGAATCTTTTAATTATTTGTTTGTTATGGATTTCCACAAAGTGAAGCCTTCGACCGTAGATTTTAAAGTATATTTATTTTTCTGGGTGAATTTGACGTCCCACCAGATTCCACTTGAACTGTTAGTTTTCAAAGTAATTATTCATAAATAATGAGGCATAAGTCTACGGGAGATACATTTTTCGGTGCATTACTTTCCTGAAATTTACATAGAAAATTGCAGAATTACCGCCATCAGAGCAAAATACCCAATCTTCCATGCCCATGCACTTAATGTCTATTTATATTATTTTTATTTATTTTTATCTATTAATATTATAAATCGTGCTGTTACGGATTGGAATGATTTGCCTGCAGTTGTCTTGGAGCCCTTCCCAAAACATCGTAGGGAGTTTGTGAAAAGATTGGGTAAAAATATTAAGGACGAGTGAGCTTTACGTTTACGAGTGCAGATGGAGTATGTGGAGTGAATATATATATTTTTTGTAATTCAAAAATGTAGATGGGATTTATAATAATATGTGTAATATAAGTATATGTAATATATATTACCACCGGACGATTAGTCCACTTGTAGCATTTTTACAATAATAATAATAATATTTTTTAATTCGAGAACTAATAACCGGCGAATATACATTCCATGATCGTCGATACATATGCTCTTTTCAATAACTCACATTGGAATACATACCTGCTGTTGTAACTGAAAAAGAAGCTTAGCAAAGCAGCGAGAATATCATCCTCAGGAAAAAGACTGCATCGAAAACAAACGTGGTCGGAGGATCGCATAAATCAAGCGAGGGAATTTTCAGGTTGCGAAGTGTCTTCGCCGATGAGCGAAGGTCTTTATCGGAGGATCGGCTCACCACTTATTTCCCAAAAATTGCCTCCCGCAAAAAAATCCACGGGCCTTCGAAATAACCGCTTAACTGTAAAATCCCACCTCCTATGACTAGTATACGCATGATTGCCGTTCTCTATCATTTTCATCTGACTTTTGGAAGATACATTGGTAACCCCCCCTAATTGCACCCCTAATAGTTACTCCCTCTTTATCTGTTCGCTAGCTTCAGAGGTATCTGCTACTCATGAAGGTGAAAATTACGCATCGCAAGAAAATATCCGTAGTAGAGGTAGATTTATTTAGAAATACATTCCCTTAAGTACAAATGAGAATTACAGGTAAAAGTACGAGTAAGAAAATCATATTGTGGCTTTTGGACCCTTTTTGACGCGAAGAATGGCCGAAAGGTCGCTGATCAAGATTTGTTTATTTACTCGTCGCACCGGACAACACATTTTAGCAACGAATACACAGCATTGTTGAGATTGCGGCTTTACACAGAAAAGATTCTCTCATTTGTATTTCGCCATTTATTTTACGGATTTAAGTTCTTTCTTGCTTCTAAGTGAGTCTTTAATTTCTCGGTGATCCTTGCGAACCTTCGGAACACGCAACGATATATATATATATATACATCAATCTTACAAAGTCTTGCGTAAACATTTACATTTCATCAATCTAACACTTTACTTGCATACAATACACATAATTACACATCATTGTACACGTAATTATACAGATTTTAAAACTTGCAAAAAAAACTATGCAGATCTTTAAATTAAATGTCAGATTCAACTCATTATTCCCTTTTACAATCCTGATACATTCTCTTCTAAACATTCTTCCATTCTCAATTCTGCGGACCCATTCACGAAGACTATTGAATAAGTCCATCACTAGAAAAATTGTAGTATTGTAGTATCTTTTTAAGTCATAAGTTTGTCGTGTGTCATAATGGTGGTGGCTAAAAGTAAATGTCAACTCCTGATTTAAATACCTTGGAACATTCAATATGGAGACAGTAAGTTAAATACAATGGACCCCTTAATAGGATTCTCTTGTTTCACAACAAATATAACTAACCTGGTCCTATAAACTCAACGGAATGGCGATTGACTTTGTGGTATTCCATGACTAAATGGTGAATAAAATATAACCACTTTTCTTGAGAAACTGGTAAAATTATATTCCCTTTTCACAGTATCACACAAAATCTTGCGTGGTGTGAATATAACGTTACCAGTTTCTCTGGAAAAATTGTTTTATTTTATTCTCTATTCGTTAAAAGAAAAACAAATAAAAATTTCAGAAACTGCATGTTTCTTAGAATACTTCCGTGAGTTTGAAATCTTGTTGCAAGAAAACGTTGCAGAAATGAAATGGTCCCTCCTCAGCGTAATGGGGCTGTTGGTCCTCGAGAGATAGCTGGGGTCTGGCCATAGAGTAAGGATGGGTCTACTTACTCTATGGGTCTGGCGGAGATCTCGAGGCGAAATAAAACGTCATCTAGCGGTTAAAAGGGGAGGTCGATGTCAGTCAGACCGCAGCGGTGTGATGCAAATAGGGAAGTCGTTTAGTGCGAAGATTAACAGCAGAATGGATTTGATCATCGCATTTTACGGTCAACGGAATGCAGTAGAAGAGATAACGCTCGATCCAACTGTTTAATATTGGCTACACATGCGTAATCCATCTACATGTGCATTCCATAGTCTGCAAGCGGTCACAGGAAAAGGTTTATCTTGAGATCCGGTTTTGTGCTTTGGAATTTAAATATTACCCCTTCTGTCCTGCCCATTAAGACGTCTAGAGAATAAAGATATTGCAGCATTGTTTTTGATTGTGTAGAACATTGACAATAGGTGGAGTTTTCTTCTATCGTTGAGCCAGCATAATAAGCATAATTCCGAAACATGTTGCTTTGCGCACAAATGAATCGAATACATGAGTTCTGGACTCTTTCGAGTTTTTTGCTCAACAGGTAAATCCTGAAATACGGCATCGCAATAATGGGAGTGTGGAAAAAGGAACGAAGACGCAAGATTTTTTTCCTAAAAGAATTTTAAGTCCATGTCCAAGAATTAATATCTCGCAGATTATCAAGAGAAATCAATTTTCCGAGATTTTAAGATTCGCAGTTTAGAACAATTTCCCTTTCACAGGGATGTATCAAAACGAGATTTTAAAATGAATTCTTCGTCGAGCAAATCTTCATCGACTTGTTACTTCGGCAGGGGTTCCCCTAATCCATTGCCTATCGTAGATGTACAACAACATAATTCCATGTATCATTTGTTACATTGGCTGTGTTATCGTGTGTGTCGAGATATTTGCAGTTATTACGGTACTTATCAATTTTGTTTCCAGTTCAATGGAAAGCAAAAATTCCAACATGTATTCCAGAAAAAATAAAGAGTGTTACTCAAAACTAAAGAGATGCTGACGTGAGGGGGTTGTGCAAACTTATAGCAATAACTGTTACTTTGCATATAATTATAGATGTAGGTGGCAATGGCAAAAAGATGATAAAATAAATGTATTGAAATTGTAAACGAATATCCAATAAAATCCACAACGGAAGTAAACCATTAAAATACATTCTTATCCATCGTTCGCAATATTAAAAAAAAATGAATATCTGATTAAATCTGAGCAATTGAACAATGCTTCTTACTTTAGTAATGAGGAAAACGAGATTCTTTCTGAATGAACATATCACAACAACGCCGGAATTACTTTACCAGAACACCGGTATTGCAACACGAATATATTCATATCTCAAATAAATTACGTATTTTATGCATTTATTTCTCAGAGAGCTAATGACGGTGGGAAATTCATTTGGGATTGAGATGTTTTGAGAAAATTCGTGGATTTTGTGTTTTATTCGCTTCTTAATTGCGAACCTGTGCGTATCCAAACTCAAAAGAGAAGAATTTAAATGCTCGTTATTCAGAACTCTCAAATATGGAAAGTTGTTTCATTTGTTGTCATTGTTCCAGGAATGACGTTCACCCATTAATGTAATTGTCACTGCGGCAGCCATCTTGAACGCATTGTTGAACGCTCTCGAGAAGTGACGCTTATCTAAAGAAAAAGAGTTATGAAAATGATTGGAGGAATAGAAAGAAGTGAATCAGCGAGGGTACACCTGCATTCGAATAGAAAGAAGTTGCTATTCGAGGACTACTTAAGAAAAGATCATTTGTGCCCCGAGTTATAAATAAGCTCTTTAGCGAAGAGGGCAGTTTATCATCTTCTCCTCGATTTCCCCAAAGCAATTACTCTTCCTCCCCCATCTCAGACGTAGCGATGTTAATTCCAGCTTCGTTAAAACAGGATGTTTTCGCAAGATCGTTAAGCTGACGATTCTATTGTCTAGATCATTAAGGTGGTTTAACTTCCCTTAAGGAGGCGCCTCTGATATAGACCTCCAATCCGCCATGAAAACATTTTAGAATGCCGAAAACAGGTACGTTCAATTGGATACTAATAACATGAAGCTGTATTGATGGAATTTACGTCTAGCATTTCCAAAAGAAGAATAATTGTCTTCCTTTCAGACTCTTGATAACACATTTTACCATTTATTTTCTGTTTTACTAAATATTTCAAATTTATTTATTAAAGGTTTTATAAATTAATTAATTAACCAATATAAAAAGAGGTTTTGCGGGATTTGATAAAATTTGCCTCAAGAATTTTAATTATGTAGAAAGTAAATTTCCAAGGCGTTTATAGCTCATTAAAAATAATTCAAAACTAATTCGTTATGTAGTAGGCAAAAAAGGTCCTGTTTCTAAGGGAACTCTCAGTTGGTTTTTGGTTTAAAAAAGGTGAAACTTTAATTGGTTAATTAGTAGCATCTGTCACATGAGGAACCTGTTTAGAGTAAAAACCATCGAAGCAAAACATTTTCAAATCGTAATTCCAACGTTTTCTGAAGAAAATCTCTCGAAAAGACGAATTGTCGATGGAAACAGGTGGAAAGAAAGGATTTTCGGTTGCCTCTTCTACATGTCTCAGTAGGCCTACTGAAATTCAAAAACAGCGAAGAAATGTGAAAATATCGTTCCTGAGTTTCTTTAACCCTTCCGGTGGGGGGTAGGGGAGAGTGGGGGAATGCCGGTATGTTAAACGGTTTCATTTATTGCTATTATAAAAATTGTTAGTTATTTGATTTAACATTTTTAGTGGTTAGTATATATATAAATACACAATACATATTAATTGTATTTTTACTTTCTCCTTATACGTAGTATAGAGAAACTATTGTATTCGCAAAAAAATTCGACCTCCAGATTTCGACGGAAAAAGATGTTTTGGGGCCCATAGAGCATGTTTTAGCTATTTTCCCGAACATGTATGTCTGTGTGTCTGTCTGTGGTTAGAAGGTTTTGTGGGCGCTCTATCTTAAAAAGCAATAATCCGATCATATTCAAAATTCATATTTAGATTTTTTCTAACAATGCCAAGAGTTGATTAGTTTTTTTATCAATATCGCTTAACCGGAAGTTGCGGTTTATCCGGAACAAAATTTCGTTTCTTAAATATCTCTGTAAAAATGCAATATAGGTATATACATTTACGCTCAAAAGTTGTAGATAATGTACTTTACTACAACTTGTGTACAGAACATTTTTTCGTAACACTGATTTTTTAGGAGTTATTCTTTAATAATGGTTAACCGGAAGTTGTTTTTTATCCAGAAATGTAAGTTTTTCATACATATCTCTGTCAGAATGCAACGTAGGTATATACATTTACACACAAAAGTTATAGGTAATGTATTTTGCTACAACGTTTGTATGAAACATTTTTTCGTAACACTGATTGTTTAGGAGTTATTCTTCAATAATGGTTAACCGGAAGTTGTTGTTTACCCAGAAATTGAAGTTTTTCATACTTATCTCTGTCAGAATGCAATGTAGGTATATACAATTACATACAAAAGTTATAGATAGTGTATTTTAATACAAATTTTGTTTGAAACATTTTCCTGTAACACTCATTGCTTTGGAGTTATTAATATATTTCCGGCATAGGCTTCTGTTTTCAATAAATATGGAGAAAGTCATGTGTTGACCACATCAGATTTTTTTCCTACAAAAGAAATACTTTAAAAAAAATAAATGAAAACCCTTACACATACCGTTATTACCCCACCCAGTGGGGTAATACCGGTAGGGGATTTCCCATGTATTTCTAATGGTAAAAGTTTACCCAAGATTATATCATGAGATTTTTGTACAAAAAGAATTTAAATAAGCTGGAAATAAGATAGGAACTAATACAAAAGTCATCAGTGTGGAAAAAAGTTTTCTTTAATAGGCCTCGGTGAAATATTGATGCTTCTAAATAAAATAAAAAGCAGTCAGTGCTATTGTACATATAGGCTTGTAGTAATTAATACAAAGGTAAACACTGACTTCAGTGGCATCACAAAGAAAGTTTTCAGCTGAATCAGCACCACTGCAGAGGGCATGTATCCACTGCTCACACAACACTCTTCTCCATCCTTACCAAACTCCTCACATACAAAACTCAAATTCTCATCTGTATCAAGTGGCATGTCGTCCATTTCGTCATCATCACACAATTCTTTTTCGCTTCTTCATCTTCGGAATCAGAGGAAAAATCTCTTTAATTTTCTTGAAGTTTTGTTTTTTGTCGTCTTAGTCTTGGATTTTGATTTACCTAAATTAGCTGCTTTAGTAGGCTTTATTTACTTTATAAAAATTGCCTGATGCCTAATCTAATCTTTCAAGATGTCGATGGAAAGAGGCACTTAATTGCTCTTTAGGGATCAATGCAAAATAAGTCGGCCCAAACTCGTTCCCTTACAGGTTTAAAAAACTCAGGAGTGATATTTTCTCATTTCTTCGCTGTTTTTGAATTTCAGTAGGCCTAATGAGATGTGTAGAAGAGGCGATCGAAAATCCATTCTCTCTGGCTTACACCTGTTTCCATCGACAACGACAAGATTGTTTGAAGCCCACCACTGTGATGGTGAATGTTAATGTTTGAGGAGACAATGAAGGAACGTGTGATGTGTTAGCCTGTTTTATTGAGTTCTCACGGGAGAGAAGGGAGGGATAATTCGTGACGGCCGAGGGAAGCAACTTTCCTAAACACCGAATAATAATCGGGTTTGCTTCGATCGAGATGAAATGAAAAGAGAAGCGGTAATTATAGGGGTCTCGATTCGGTCATTTTTAACACCTCTCTCTCTCTTCGGATGTCCACATTCGCTTTTCATCGCTGAGATATCGGCAGACAATGGCGCAATGCTCTCGTATCCCTCACAACGACATCTAGTTACCGTTCGAATAAAAAAAGAAGAGCGTGAGGCGAGGAGGGGAATATACCTCGGGACACTACTTTATATTTCCGCTAGGCGATCTTCAAATATTTCGAGGTATTCGCCATAGTGTAACCGTTTTAGCATATACCAACAAGACGACCCCTAAACTATGCATGTATCTATATATTGTTTAATGATGTAATATTTCATATGCTAGTAATTTTCTATATATTGTATAACTTCCTGTATATACCTTTCTATTATTTAGCGATTTCATACTGTAATTATTAGAAATTTCATCATTTAGTTATTTAAAATTATTTGTAATTTCATAACCATTCGCAATGTGTGTATGAATTACGTACGAGGGTTAAATGGAAGGTGGGACTTTTTAGTCCAAATTTCGCCCAATAAAGTCGTAAATAAATAATAAACTATAAACGACCTTTATTTTGGATCATCTGAATAATAAGACTCTGTGCATGGAATCATGTCCTATTCGTAATTTTTCTATTGAATGAATTTCACTTTATTGCTGCAAACATTCGTTCTGATTATTTCCGTCCTATAAGACGACCCCGGATTTTGGGGGCCTTTTTTATGATTCAACTATCGTCTTCGCTGCAGAAATAATAGCCCAAACATTCTTCGGCCAAAGAAGAGATCTTTGGTTCATTCTCAGTCTGCGGAGGCCGACACCCGCGTGCACAAAACGCCTTCTTTTCATCAAAAGATAAATACAAAATGAAAGTTTTAAGAGAGTGCGATTGTGTTTATTGGGTCGAACGGGAAATCAATTACCGGAAGATTCCGGTCGACGAAGATGATTCGGGAAGGAAGAAGGCGCTTCTTATCCAAAGTTCATTCCGAAAAATTACGACACATCACTCAAAATGAAATTTGAAGAATATGTTACTAAAGTCATCAGGAATTTCGTGGAATTCCCCCGAGTTCACCGCAGAAAATAACAGAGGCTCAAAGGCCGTTATCACTCCCCCCTATGGCGGCATTACATCACGGCCCTGCATCACTTCATACTCCCGTGTTGAGATACATAGCCAAATACGCCCCGATAATCAATCAAACCAATAGTTAGATTCAAAAGTATTTGCATTTTATGATTAACACTTCGCTTTTTTGTCAGCAAACGTTTCACCTTTCCTTTTGTTTATATTTAAAACGCCTCTATTAAAATACCTTGTTATACTAAATAATACCTTGTTAACGTTCTTATACCTTTTCATATTAAAATGACTAAGTAAAATTCCACTTCACATCTGTGGATTTGCTTCACCTGGAAAAAACGGGGCAAACTCAAAAGAGCCGAACTTTTTGCGCTTGGAAACAGAAATCGATGTGCAAATCATTCATTTGTAATTCAACTAATAACCTTAAGAATAAGTCATTTTAACCTTAAGAATAAGTCATTTTCTTATGGTTATAAATCTATTCTGCGGTTCCGATACGATTCCTCCTGTTATGGAACGGCAATCCACCATCGATTCGTCAGCATTTAAGAGACTCATCCGAGCTGAGCATAGCATTTCATGTATACATTTCCTATAAAATAGTTTTTAATAAAATACTGTGGAAAAAGTACAAATTGTTCTCGTTCATCATTACGTATTTCCACAAGACAGAGACCGTGAATTTTATTTCCTATAAAACCGAACCAAATTTGACAAAAGCGAATTCCGATACGCGAATCATTAAAAGGCATCAATTCGAAAATCACCTGATCTTGGTACACATTTCTTCGGAAATCATTATCTCCTCATTACTTTACTAGTTTCCCTGTTGAGCTATCACCTACTCTTGCCTATTGTTAGTCTTTCCCCATTGCCTCTCCCACTTTCAGCCATTAGTCTTTCACCTCGTCCATTTAACTTACTCTTCCACGGCACTCACAAAGAACCGTTATCTCTCATCTTTCATCGCTGACGTTTAAAAATAGATCCAAAGCTGAAGACACGATTCTACCATTTATGATATTTCCTTATCTATGAGTGCCATCATTATTTTCATATAGAAAGCAAAAATAAGATGTTTACTTTCCACAAATATTTATTGGAGCGACCATGGTTTCCGTATCATCACCATTTCTGTGGAAATTAAACATCTTATTTTTACTTCGATTGAAAAAAAATGAAATTCCACCAGATTTCACTAAATAGCATTATATTTCAACAATTGGTAGTATTATGCTGTTTTTTAATTCTTGATTTTGTTCGCTCGCGTAAGATGTAATTGCAGTTTATTCCTGTTTTCCGTGTTTAAATTTTTGCTTTTTTTCAATTGGGTTTTGTATTAAAATGATTTTAATACATGTTTGCAAAATTCTGATTGAATTCATGCTTTGTATAAAATCTATGTATTTCTTTATGTATAGATATGTTGTGATGTTCATATTTTAATTTATGTATTTTAACCTATCTTTATTACATTAAATGTTCCTTTTTCCTCTTGTATAAGACAAAATACAATACAATACATTTTGATGTATAATCATGTTTAATGAAAAAGGGCACTTTTATGCCCGTTAATATAATCAATTCAATTATATTAGAAAGTCTTCATATAGCATTATATTCGCGAAGTACTTTCTCCTTCCGCACATTTCTAAATCATGAGATTCTGACGAAAAGACATATCGGAAACAATACTGTTGATTTTCAATTTGAGTTAAGAATAATACAAGAAATGATTTAAAGCAGCTAACGTAGTGAAGTGTTCAAATCCATCAAAAAGCCTATGATAATAGCTTTTTGATGGTATGAGTGTGAACCTATTTTATTAATAATCTATGGCAGAAGTCACATTGTGGAACTCCATAAAATAAAAACACTAAGTATTATTCCATCTGAAGTGGAATTTTGCTTAGTCATTTTAATTTAATTAACTAATAATTGTTTTATGAATAGTGAAAAGAGATTACATTATGGTTAGAACTGTAGTTTAGGTATGCTATAAGGGGAAGAAAAATTTTAATAATACTATTCTGGAAATATATTTTGAAATAAATCTTTGTAGTAAATACTTTTGAATTCATCCGATTATTGATATTTACGACTCGTAACCGCAACTATAGATTTGCTGCGATGTTAGAATTGGATAAAGTTGAAGTCGATCGTGCTCAGATTTGCAAAAGCCGCTACGATCAGAACTATTCAGCTAAAACTAATTTGTCAAAAGTATTAAACTACTCCTGAGACAGAACAAACGAAGCAACAGAAACAATCAAAGAACTTTTATTCAAAAGGGAATAGATTGAAAAACACACTTATTCTAAAAATCGACATTTAGCAAGTTGAACAAGCACTAGTAGATGGCAGGATATGGAGTAATATTCGTACAATTTTCGAATGTTGAAAAATGATGACGAGTACTAATTGTCTTCACCTTCAAATGATGTAACGCAATCTTTTAGGACCTGTATAAGACAATGCCGATTTTCAGGACGACAGTAATCGAATAAATTAGTTATCAAAACGATTTCCTTTTCTAGTACTTTTGAATATATTTCCCTATTGAATAACTGAATTACTGAATAAATGGTGCTTCAATAGTTACTCCATTTCTCCCTCAATACTCTACAGGATGATTTCTAAAGCGTCAATTCGTATTCCTAACTATTTTAAAGATAAAATATGAGAATGTTTAAAACATAGAGAAACCCTACGATCATTAGAGGAAAGGAGCCAATTTTGGGCCCCCATTTTTTTGTTCTGCAACCCAGAGACAGTTGCTTAAATATTCCAAATTATTTTTTAAATGCTTTGATAAGTTCTTCATAAGATTCTGAATCTTTAATATATCTTTTTAAATATTAATTTCCCAATATCACAAGTTTATATAATAAAAGTTAAAACTCAACTTTTAGAAAAGAGGTTCCTAAAGCGCCCCTCCCTAAATCGCCCTAAAATCGTCTGAATTTTTATTGAAAACAACTTATTAAAGTAGATATGACAATAATTATTAACTTTCGAAGTATGAATAAAGGTGTTTGGGTTAAAAAATAACGTTTTGCATGTTTGTTAGGCCCCACCTTCCTATAAGGAAAGGGTTTAGGTGACTTTGCACATAAGGGCGTGCACCCAGGAAAATTCCCAAGGAAAAACGGACTTGAAAAAAGTCTGACAGGGCCGGGAATCGAACCCTTCCGAATTCTGGTCGGGTAGCCTAGATGGTTAAGGCAGCCTCTCGGTTAGAGGAAGATCCCGGGTTCGATTGATACACATCACAAAGGTTTGCCCACGAAACCTGATGAGAAATTAAAGGTGCTGAATGATTGCTTTCTAAGCCTCAGAGGTCAACAACCAGAGGCGGCCAATTAGCTTTGTAGAGAGGCCAATTACGGTTTATCGAATTCTCTTTGAGCGCCTTCAGAAGACAAGTAGTCCATTAAAAGTGAAGGCTAACTTCTGAATCGCGAAACTTCGCGAATTTTGTGCTCGAAAATCGTTCGTTACTTACTTCATCCGGGTTCTTCCTTTCTGCACTTCGCTTTACTGTACAGCCGTTTGCTATGTCTTTGTAAAGGGAATCAAAAGCTATTCATTGCTTTCTAAGGAAAAATCGATTTTTCTGTAGTAGGTAAATATCGCCCAATACTACAAGACTTTATTTATTTAATTTATTTTAACGTTCTAAACAACTGAAACATTGAAAAACCGTGGCCGGTGAATTGGCCCGGGGGGAATTCGTACGCGGGGAATTGATCTCCCGACAGATTGGTTTGCGGGGAATTGATCCCCCGCGCTGATGTTTTACTACTGTTATTCAGTCTTGTGTTACTCTACACGCCCTGACTATTGGTTAATGTTATAAATAAATTAACCGGAGGTGTTGGGTTGGAAGTATGTACAACAGCGTACCAATCTGTAGGGAGATCAATTCCCCGCATACGAATTCCCCCCGAACCAATTCACCCTGAGAAACTATTTAATTTTTGAGGTATTCATCATGTGCCGACGCTACTAAGTATCGGTAGCTACTAATTATTATCGGTAGCTACTTCGAAATAAGTTATTCTTTGTTTTTCTATAAATATATTATCTGAAGTTGTTAGATTAACCAGAATTGGAATTGGACATTTCGTAAAAAGAACGGTAAACGGATTTCTTCTGAAACTTTTTAAACACTGATAAACGCTCTATCGTAAATTATCGAATCCCAAGTAACTCTTCGTCGGAGATTGTCAATGCTTTCTTCAATCGGATGGTAGAATTCGTTTTTTTATTTATTTTAAACGTTTCTAATTTCTTCCAGAATATGAAAACAGACGCTTCATCTAAGGCATGTGCCCAAGTTGAATAAGGTATCAAGATTTATGATTAAGGGGACCCTTCACCTTGCCGTGTTGCCTTGAGTGGCTTCAAAATATATGAATGTTATTATTCGGGGATCTTCGCCTGAAATACTTTTATTTTACGATTGCGTCCTTTGATCGTTTGGTGAACGTCCGCAGAAAAGTTTGGAAATGTATTTAGTTCGACTGTTTATGCTTTTCCTCATAGGGTTTTATCAATTACGACCAATTTAGAAGATGTGAATTGTCGACTTATAAGACACCGATGATTGCCAAGCGGTCCTGTGTTCGAGCCCACGCCGCGATTAATTATCTAGCCCATTTATGGAAAATTATCGCCCTTAAGGTAATTCCGAGACAGATGCCCCTCCTAAGGAAATTACTTCATAACAATGACTTAAGTGATAACAAGAATGTGAAACTGCGTGATAGAATATAACAT
Organism: Sympetrum striolatum; assembly: GCA_947579665.1. NCBI lineage: Eukaryota > Metazoa > Arthropoda > Insecta > Odonata > Libellulidae > Sympetrum > Sympetrum striolatum. Next base: position 115,604,640 of record OX388343.1, on the reverse strand, counting down.
TTATAGGTAATTCACAGCATATAAACTAATTTTGTTCAAAAATGTTTTCACCCAAAGTATACATTATTTCTACATCCAAGCATTTGGCCATCTGTCACGATAGTCCGGGACCTCTGCGGGAGAGATGCCCCATCACCTTAATCTGAATTTAATCTGGGAAGCACTTGTTCCATGACAAAATTGTTAAATTTAACTTGAAAATAGGATCTAACTAATCATTTAAGTTGACTTTAATCCTATTTAGATTTCATTTGCAAAAATGTAGCCAAAAATTGTATTACATTTAGAAAGCAATATCCGGTTAAAAATATAATGCAATTTGCAATTTGTATGAATGGGGGCTACAATTAACACCGTCTTGAAGAGAATTCCTAACGGGAGTTTGTTGTAAAGTTAAACGCTAAAAGCCCATTCCATAGCTTTTCTAGTTCATTCCTCGAATATTCGAAGGATAGCATCCTTCCAAACAGTATTGGTGTCCCTTCTTTCCTTCCCTCCAAGAAAATTGATATCATCGCCTTTAAGTTGGGTCATTGTGTACTCAGAAATATAATTAAAATATTTATACAACAAATAAGATATTAAGTTTAATAAATAGGTGCGAAACGGCAATACATAGCTATAGCTACGAGCAACCGTGTTGACGAGGACGGAAGGTGCTACAAAACAGCTTAATTTTACAGAATTTGTCTAATTTTTTATTCCCATCGGAGGCATCTCAGCCTCCTCTACAGGCATTTAAATAGCATGTTGAGGATTGGCCATCAGTTTATTTTGCAAATGACATCTTTTTACGCAAAAATATTGTAAATTTAACCGAAAAATTACAAATTTTAATTTTTTGTCGAAATTTCGAAACTTCGAGGCAAACATTCTCACAGAAGATATTTTTTGATTTCGGAAACATTTGATATTTGTAATGTTCATGCGGGTGAGCCACCTTTTCCGGGTGTTAAATTTCGATCAGAAAAGAAGTGGCAAAATGCTCCACTCTAGCACTTACTAAACGTCATCTTTTGATCGTGCATAAAATTCATTCGACCGTGGATTTAAATCTGAATTGAAATTTAACGGACATCACAAACGTCTTCTTGACAAAAACCTTAATCAGTATCACCTTAAACTTAAGTTGATACTAATAGGATGATACTACGACTACGTTAAAAAATATCTTATTTTTTACCGCGAAAACGCCAAGCAGGAGAAATGTTGAACTCCGGTGGTAGATAGCACCACATGTTGTACGGCTACTTACCATCTTTCTACTTATCCATCTACTGCCAGAATTTTACATTACTCCTGCTAGGCGTTTTCGCGGGAAAAAATAATTTCGGGATAACATTTTGAACGCAATAGCATAGCTGTGAGGTATTTTCTTCATGGTTAGGTAGTTGGACCCTTTATTGGCGAGGTTAGACCCTCTCTTCCACCTAACCTCGTATGTCGATTACATTTATGGTTAACTTATTAAAAAAATACAAAAAGAAAGAGTAGGATGTGGGAAAGAATCTATGCAACTGAAGGTTGATAAAGAAGAAACCCATGTTGCGGGAAAACACCCAAAAAGAAGGGGGTGAAAAAAACCCCGAAAATACAGTAATAAAAATAAATACAATAATATACAAACAGTGACAAAGATTAGATAATGAACAATTATTTTACAAAGTAAATTTAACAAAAGGTATAGTAGAGTGAATTGATGTAGTTATAATAAAAGTTAAAAGCTATTATAAACTAAATAATCTAATATTCTAAAAGCTACAATATAGTACAATAAAAAAATTCATAAAATTTCTTCAACCGGAGGCATTTTTTCAATCGATTTTTTCATGGACTGTCTTGAAGTCCTTGTCTTTATATTAGTAATTCCTGTTAAATGGAAGAGCCTGTAAAAAAGTAAAGGAAAGAGGATACGGTGGATGAGAAGTATTCAAAGATTAGCAAAGTAATAAGTGAATCAAGTAACATCCATGCTCTAGTGTAAGAAGTTTACCGGTAGGTGTTGGAATGATGGCAAGTGCTAAAAGGATAGTCAGAATTGAATAGTCTATCAGTGATATGACGCTTGAAAGTGGGGAAAGATGATTGCGCTGATTTAGAATGGGTATGTGCGTTCCAGTATTTTGATCCAAGTACATAGTAACATTACCGTAACGAAGGCACCGAAATTGAAAGGTCGACTGATTCTCGGAAGATTCCATTGACGAAGTCTCAAAAGACTAAATCGGATATAAGAAATACGGCAAAGCGCGTAAAATGGACCGAATGAGGCATCTGAACTCTCGCTGGAGAAATAGAAAAAATGAAATGCACTGAGGAAAACATGCATAAGGAACTGGAATGAACGTCCTAAGATGCGCCGCAAACGAGAACAGGTTTTCAGGGAAAAACGCCTATCAATGAGAAAGCATGAAATTCTTCAAAGTGGTGGTTATAGACACACGTAGAGGTGAGATTGGGAAATGGATTTGATACGCGTGACCTTTGGCACAAAGCGGCTAATTTCTCCTTCAAAATTCTTACGCTTTTGACGGCTTCTTTATTTCGTCATTCGATACTACTTTTATGACACAAATGACATTTCATTCTTAAGATGGAGGATGAACAAAATAGGTAGGGGTGTAAGAAGTGAAGCGTAAGTAAGAAATAAAGAAATAAAGCTTACCTTGGGTAAGTCGCACGCTTTCCTGTACTAAGTCAAACTCCATTTACATCATTTGTAAAATTTCCTGGAGCGGATTTCTCTTAATTTCGCTTTGTGGTTCGGTTGCCTCAGTGAGGACGTCTGGTGGTGGTTGGTGCCACTACGTGGAGCACCATCACCTTGATGATAAAAGCCCCCAGCTACAGAAGGGAGAAGGACGTGGCTCGGTAGTTTAGTGGTTAGAACACTTGCCCGGAAAGTGGGAGACCTGAGTTAGAGTCACTATTTTTCTCTTCTTGTACAAAATAGGCTGCTTAATTATAGTATAAAGGAAGGAAGTTTCACAGCGAAAGAGGTGTAAAGAAATATGTAAGAGTAGTTTTCTATTTTTCCGTCAGGTGTCGTGGTAATCTTGATGAGACGCAGTTAAAATTAGATTATGAGCGCAAATTAGGAGGGATTGGAAGCGTTTAGCTCCATTTCTGACTATTATTTATTTAAATATCATCTATTGTTATGTTGATAACTGGATCAAAGAAGAGCCATGCTCAGTTACCTTTAAAACTTTCCCAATATTCGTTTCAAAAGAATTCTTCTACCCATTTGTTGGAACAATAAAATCTTTTTCTTGGTTTCTCTGGCTTTATTACGCGCTGATCTTTCTTTGTCTCAAGTTTGATAATTTCCACATCCAGAGCAATTAGATAACAAAGAAGCTCCTCTGTGCTTGATGTACTAATTACTGCAGGAAAATTTTGGAGTTTCTCGTTCAATATGCCAAAAGAAAAAAGAATGGATTCTTCTCAAGTTCATTACGGCGAGTTTTCTTAGAGAAGAGGAACTTTCGAACAAAGCGCCGAAGGAATAGGGCTTCTTACAACACTTAAAATAAACGCCGTTTGAGATTCATTTGAAATAGAAAAATGTCTCCATCATACCAGTTTTTATTCCTTAAATAAAATTAACTAATAAACAAATATGGTTGATGATAGTTAAGCGGGGTATTCACCTTTATTTTTTTCAGGTAGAAATTTCGAGGGTCACCGTGCTAATCCGGACCCTTAGCTCGGGAGCGCCCGACCTTCCCATCAGGGGGGACCATAAAAAAACTGACCGCGTGGAATACGATTTAAAAAGTTATAAGCAATTAAAATGAGCAACAATTGATTATCTTCGTAGTCTCACTCGTCCTAAGAGATATACAAGCGTCTTTTGATCAACGTTCTACGATGAAAATTAAGATTTTTTGTGATTGTACTAGAATGACCCGTTTACACACGGCAACGTTGCTCAGTCAGATAGGCGGGTGTTTTAAATATCTCGACGGGGTTTGGGTTGGGTTAGGGGGAGGATTTATAGATTTTTGATAGAAATCCCTCCCCCCTACCCCAACCCAAGGGCAACGCTGCCGTTGAGAAGAATAATAATAATGGAAGATTTTTTTTTAAAGGATAAATATTGGAAAAACTTAGGTTATGGAAGGTAGCAAACATGGACAGGAAGAGTATCACAAATGAATAAAGAAAGTGGTAGAGTTCACCTTCCTCACGAAGGATGGGAGAGATGTTTTAAGTAGAATCAAACAAGCAAAGGACACATAAATATAAGCTGCAGATTGTCAATGAAATCAACCATAACCATAATCAATGATAAGGTTCCTAAATACTTACAAGTGGAGCACTGCGAGACATGGATTGTAGAAGAAAATAGCTTGAACTTTTCGAAATGTGGTGTTTTAAGAAAATGTTGAAGTGCCTTGGACCGATAAGGTTAGCAATGACAAGGTTCTCTATAGAATCGGAGAAATAAGAAAAATAGGTCTATTTAAGAACCCTGCAAGCCGCCTTTCGGCGTGTGGCAGGGGGTGATGGCACCTTGACTCTATTTTCCTAAACGGTTGCTTTCGCGTAAACTTAAAAATGAATTTTTGAAACGATTCGTTCTAGCATAGCATTTCCCTAATCTTTCTGGCAGTATCAGCACGGCCCATATAACAGGGGGGTCGCATTGTATCGGTTACATCATCTGAGAACGTAATTTCTCTGAACTTATTTAATAAATTTATCCTTTGAATTAGTCTTCCATCTTCTAATGATTCCCATCCCGCGTCCTGTAACATCTGAGTGACACTCGCTGTTTTATCGTAGCAATTCTTTACAAATCGTATCGCCTTTCGTTGTACTTTTTCTAAATCCCGAATATGACATTTCTCGGCGGGGTCTCATACACTAGATGCATACTCAAGGTGAGGCCTAACTAAGGCTAAGTAACATCGCTCGCGAACTTTTTCTTCGCTCCTACCGACTATTCTTTTAACGAAATTAGGCGTTATTGAGATGAAAATAAGGCAAGGAAATCTTTGAAATTGGTTCAGCGTGAGGCATGCTCAAAGCAGAACAAGTAGAATAACACCATCTATACCATTGAAGCTTCGCTCCAGCGAAAACCTCTGTTGGAAATCGCTCGCAACTTCCACATTAAAAGCATTAAAAGTCTGACAACGTTTTATATTTGTTTCCACGCAATAGATTACATAAGTCTCCGCAGTTGTCGCTCTGTTTGCGTCAGTATTACTACGTTGCTCAGTCAGATAGGCGGGTGTTTTAAATATCTCAACGAGGGTTGTGTTGGGTTATGGGGAGGATTTCTAGATTTCTAGAGTATTGATAGAAATACCTCCCCTCTCCCCCAACCCAACGGCAACGTTCTTCTTCTTCTTCTTCCTTGGCACTACAGCCCAGTGTGGGCCTTGGCCTCCCTCAAGATGCCTGTCCATTCTCCCCTGTCCTGCACTTTCTCCCACCATCTTTCAATCCTCATAGCCTTTATGTCTTCTTCCAAATCCTGCATCCATCTTTTCCTGGGTCTTCCTCTTCTTCTTTTTCCATCCATCTCTCCATGTAGTAATTTCTTGGGCAGCCTTTCTTCACTCATTCTTTCCACATGACCCAGCCAAGCTAGTCTCTGAGCCAAGAGTCTAACGGCAACGTTGCCATCTGTAAACGGGTCATTTCTAGCAAAATCACGAAAAATCCTAATTTTCATCGAAGAACGTCGATCAAAAGACGCTTGTATATCTCTTAGGACGAATGAGATGACGAAGATAATAAAATGTTGCTCATTTGAATTGTTTATAACTTTTGAAATCGCATTTCACGGGGCCAGTTTTTTTATGGTCCCCCCTGATGGGAAGGTCGGGCGCTCCCTAGCTGGAAAGCCCAGCTAAGGGTCCGGATTAGGATGGCGACCCTCGAAATTTCTACCTGAAAAAAACTAAAGGTAAAAACCCCGCTTAGCTACCACTAACCAAAATTTCTTCAAAATTGTCAATTAGATCATAGCGAATATTTTTTTCGTAACATGACTCCTTGTTCCTCTAAAAATGCAACGTACTAAACATTACCAATTATCCATGAAAAGAATCTTTGCATTTTCATGTAAACGCCATTAGATTACGAGGAATTCTACGAAAATCGAATGCTCGAGGAAAACAAATGAACCTGGTGAAGATACGGAATCTCGGCACTTGGAGGTATTCAAGTCACATCTGATCCATGCAATCCTTTTCCTCCAATTTCTCGCACCTTTTCATTCGTGATGTCTAAAATCGGATACCGCTGAAGTTCTCCACAGACAAACAGAGCCAACGTTGGCTGTTGGAAGTCTAAGATGGAAGAACCAAGAGATCAAAACAGCGATGTGTTTTGCAACAAAAATCGTGATACTAAATCACGAATATTTTTAGGCGCACATCATGAAATACGTGGGCAAATTACTACCCTCGCGTTCACTTGGAAGCAGCTCAAATATCAGTCGTAAACGTCTTTAAGTGACCCGAGACGCTATAAATCTCCTGAAATATCCACCTTATACTCACCGAAAAGAATTGGAGGAGGTTGGTAAATAGGAGTTGCATAGATTAAATTGCTCTCTTAGAAACCAGCTGCCATTCCTTTCAGCTGTAAAAACACAGAGTTTAAAGTGTCTTCATCGGAAAATTTCAAAACATAGAATAAAGACCGCTTTCGGCGGCATTTCGTCGAATGAGAATGACGAAAACCACTGCTTAGAACTGGTCTATACTAGAAGTATAGTGAAAATTATTTCATTTTTAATTTCTCCCTTTACTTAGTATAGAGAAAGTATTGTATTCGCAAAACATTCGACATCCAGATTTCAACGGAAATAGATGTTTTGGGACCCATAGAGTTCGTTTTCGCTATTTTCTCGAACATGTCTGTGTGTCTGTCTGTGGTAAAAAAGATTGTGGGCGGTCTATCTTAAAAATTGATTATCAGATCATTTACAAAATTCGTATTTAGTATTTTCCTAACAATGCCAGGAGTTGATTAGTTTTTGATGAATATCTCTTAAACGGAAGTTGTGGTTTATCCGGAACAAAATTTTGTATCTCAAATCTCTGTCAGAATACAATTTAGCTATATACAATTACATACAAAAGTTATAGATAATGTACTTTACTACAACTTGTGTACAGAACATTTTTTCGTAACACTGATTGTTTAGGAGTTATTCTTGAATAATGGTTAACCGGAAGTTGTTGTTTATCCAGTAATGGAAGTTTTTCATACATATCTCTGTCAGAATGCAATGTAGGTATGTACAAATAAATACAAAAGTTATAGATAATGTACATTACTACAACTTTTGTTCGAAACATGTTTCTGTAACACTAATTGTTTTGGAGTTATATATATATATATTACCGGCATAGGCTTCTGTTTTCAATAAATATGGAGAAAGTCATGTGTTGGCCACATTAGATTTTTGAACTAATATTGACTCAAAAATTATCTTTTAAATTCTATAAATCTACATTTTCACGTTGCCCTTTTATTTCGTATACGACAAAATGTATGTTGTTTATATCATGTAACGCAGTTATTACCAGGAGAACTTGTATGTTATTTGAAATTAGACTTATTTACTCAATCAAGTGGTTTCAGAGGATTGAATCTGCTGACTTCCAATTAATCTTAACGATAAGTTTGTGAAGAATAAACTCATTCCATAAACACCGAGTTAACAATGAATGAAACAGCCGATTCCATCCACTTTAACAAGTCTTTCATCGAAAACAGCCTGACCAATAGATGAGCTTTCTTTATTGCGTACCCCACAAGTGTCCGCGGCTTCACGAATGAAGAGAGACCGTAATAATTCAAGTCTGCAATCCACACTCCAGATGTCTTTTTTCCATTTTAACTTACGTTCAGCCGTTTGGGGCGATCTTTAAAGATTCCGAGTGACAATTACAGGAAAAAATCCAAAATATGACTGGGTTAATTGAAACGTCATTAAAAGTTGTATACTTAGATGCCGTAGAGAAATCTAGCAGTTTCCGAAAGTACGAAGGATTTTTTCGACAGCCTTATTTAAAATACAAGTTAGAATGTAAGATTTAAATAGGAGAAATCTATCAACTCAGAATAACTATCATTTTCAACGTTCGCGGTAACCAAGTCGAAATTTAGCACTGGAAAAGTGTTTTTATTCTTTTGGTTACCTTCACGCTCTGGTGGTATTACCACAAAGACATTTACGTCTGACGTACTCCCACAAAGCTCTTTGGAAACGCTATGGGATACTTCATAAAGCTCTTCTGTAGCACAAAGAGATACAATTATCTCCGTTCCTCAACTGCAAATGTGGTAATACTCCAAGTTTCGAGACCTTTTCCCGAAGAGAAATCCAGCGAATCGCTGACGACTGGTAATGCGTTAGAAGTGATTGTCCGCAATTCTTATCGGCCTTTCATTCAATTAAAAGTAGAATCATTTCAAAATTATCGATTTCTATATTCCATTGTACCGCTTAGCTTAATGAATGGAATTGTGAATGAAATCGGAATGTGACGGACGAAAATTATTTTTCCTTTGAAAATTGCATTTAAAAGCCAAATCAAAATGTTGTGCATAATGAATCGGGTGATTAACGTCATTTGTAATCAGTTCCTCTCGGTAGATGGGAGCGGACCGGAAGTGAGTATCAACCCTTTCTCTTAATAGAACATTTAAGTTGGCCATAACAAATGACTTTGAGAAAATAGTACTTTTCCACGAGTTTTGTTTTTGCTTACCGTCATTATCTGGCGAACGACCCTCTGAAAACAATTTCTAAATACTAACTAGCCTCAGGATAGCAAGGGAGATTCAGGGGAATGGGGGTTGTAGATTAGGTGTAGAGAAAGGGACATTGAACGGGAAAAAGGGAAAGGGAGAAGACGCTCGATAACTTAGAATTATTTGGAAGAATTGGAATGTTAGCGAATATCAAGTTGGCTTAAGAAATTGATTCGGTGTAAGCGATTAGCTAGTTAGCGATTAGTTGGTTAGTGATTAGATAGTTAGCGATTAGTTAGTCAGCGATTAGTTGGTTAGCGATTTGTTAGTTAGCGATTAGTTAGTCAGCGATTAGTTGGTTAGCGATTTGGTGGAGGAAAAAATCGGTGATGACGATCATTAGCAAAATCCGGTTGTGCAGTATTTGCTTTTCTTAAAAAAATATAAAACTTATGGAAAAAGCACTATTTAGTTATTCTTCCCATAATGGATATCCACAATACCTAAGCTGAATAGTCGTTAAGGGTTTTCACAGTGAAGACGTAATTTTTCAAGTGAAAGTCTAAAGATTACGTTTGATTGATCAAATGACAGTCATTCGTATGAATAATCGCATGTATCGTTCAAGGAATGAATAGTGAAGATAATGTTATCATTTAAAACTGGTTCACGAGCAAACCTTTACTACACCACTCAATAAAATAAAACACGACCCAGGCTTAGCAAAATACATCATCAAGTTTTATTGTGTGGTCTAATGAAAGCTTTGCCATGAAGCAGTTTTGCGTGAATGAATTCCACCAAGTGAAACCCGAGTTTGCGTTGTTTATTTTATTATTTTCCTGAAACAAAAAGATCAGCTGTCGGACCGGCTCACAAGTAAGGGGACACAACGACCTTTCTGTTGTATACGGTAACGAGTAAAACGATTATGCGCCAAATAATATAATTAGATTATTTGCATCAATTCCCGTAGCTTTTATTTCCGTTATCTTTCATGTAACGGCAAAAATCTCAATACTATCACTGTTAAGATAAATAGTAACCGCATGACAACGATGTCAACACCAACGATGCCCATCAAGGCACTTATTTACACACTTAAATCACGAGTGTTTAAAAAAATATACAAGACTAAATTATCAATATTACGATATAGTTTGTAAACGATGCACATCATCACAAGCAATAACTTAAATGCTTCTAACAATCTAACTACAAACTGTAAAAATGAAATCGAGTGCTTATGCTACGAAGAAGAGAGTTTAAAAAAAAACGTCAATCTAAATGGTCGTTCGAAAAGCTTGTCTAACGTAAGATATCTTTGGAGAATTTTAGAACCGCCTCCGGTCAAAGATCCGAGTTTTTTACTCCTGTGGGGCGATTGCTTGTATCTCCTGTCACTTAGGTGAATGATGTATCACTTGCTTTTGTGGCGATGGTCCGTATTTTTCCACTGCTACCACCCTTATTTGTTCCTCCCCCTTTTCAATTCGTATTCCACGGAGGACCTCCGGAGGGAAGAGGGGAAATATTTGGTCTCCAATAGGTGTGGTATCCAAGCAACCGATTGCCGCAACCCTCCATTCTTTCCCTCGCTCTCTTTCATTCCCCCCTCTTCCCTTCTTTCTTTCTCTTCGCCCTTTAGTTTCCTTCCTTCGATATGTCCTTTGCTTCAGATGCCAAACAGCCGTGTTACCGCAACTTACGAAGTAAATAGCAGATCATATCATCATTTACCGTTTACATAAGCACTTATATCTGCCTCCATGTCCACAATTACATAATACCTCTAACATAAACACTGGTGTATTTAATAATTGTATGCTTTACTCGTATGAGCAAAATGAGAAATATTCAGTGAGGTATCTAATATAAGTGATCTCCAAAGAAACCTAAAAAATAATCTGCTGCAACTCTAAGGTTTTCTTTCCAAACCCTGTATTTATTTCTAGTTTATAAATATTAACCTGAATTAAAACTATACTCAATTCTTTTGCTTCGCATCTGCAATTGCGCTCAATCACAAAAATCTTATTTCGCGCAGACGCTTCGTTTCATTGTTATATGCATATGTATGCATATATATATATCTATGTATGTATTATTATTATTATTATTATAATTATTATTATTATTATTATTATTATTATTAGGGGTCTTTATTATAGGCGAGAATGAGACTAAGAAGTCTCCTCTTCCATCTAACATGTCGTTAAGTCGTTACATTATTATAAGTATATTACATGTATCAATGAAACTTAGAGGAAAATAGAAAAAATGTAAGAAGGGAAACACCCACAATGAAGGGGACAAATGTATATGTATGTATATATGTATGTATATATGTATGTATATATGTATGTATATATGTATGTATGTATAAGGCATAGTTTTAATTACTTGTCATCCTTAGAATATGAAAATAGTTTCATGTAGTACAATTAAATATGTAAAAACCGACTGTATCTGTGTTCGGTAGAGGTGCTTGTATATTGTTTACTTGACTTGTTTGACACATTGTACTAATTGGGCCTATTGCTACTGTTAAGATGTGTCCACGGGAGGTTTTTGGAGGGGTTTCCCTCCCGTCCTTGGGCGAATGCCGGACAGATTGTATTTTTATTCCCCCCTCAACCGTTGCCACCTGGTATTAAAACCAACTTGCAGCGTTTAAATTTATAAATCATTAAATTGCTCTACCGGAGATTTCGAGAGAAACGCATCCAAATGAAAATTAAGGTGAAACTCTGCGTCTCCGAATGAAGGCCGAAGGGCTTCCGGAAATCGTTTAGCCAGAGAACCCCGACGTGGATAATGGTGGGTTCTTTGCAATTTAGTTCTCCGTGATGAACACCGAAAGCGATGTTTCAGTTTTATTTTCCGGAAACAACTGACCCGAATAGGCAAACGAAGGAACAACCGAGGAAGCAGAATGAATTCATGTTGCGGAAGTATAGTAACTCAGTTCTAATATAGACTTTCAGTGAGTCTCCACTAGGTGGAGTTTTTAATTCTTTAGTTCTCAGTAAAACGTATCGAAACTGCAACTTCATTGCAATCGAGAAAGTATATCTTAAATGCATTCCATAGTAACGAGTCCCCTTTGTTTCATCTGAGACCGTTCTTGAATAAACAGTTGCGTTGGCGACAAAACCTCTGGCAACCTTTCTGCCATGAGGCATAATTTTAAAATGAAGAATTCTTGAGGATAAAGATTTTTCAACTTCAACAACGAGACCATACGCAAAGCACCATAAGAAGTGTAAACTCTAATAAGAATACAATAAACTTTCGAGAAAAACAAACTCTCGTGGAAATTAAGGATAATGTTTGAATAATGTTCGTTTCCCGAAGGTGCGAAATTATTTTATTTACTTACTGCTTTTATGCACTTATTTCTACTACTTTGTTGGAGATGGTCGGTTGAGCGGGAGGGCAAAAGCGTGGGAGGTCCTAGGACAATGCGAGGAACAACCCCCGTAAGCTGGAAGACCGGGTTCTGTTAGCGCCACCCCCAGCCGGGTCACAGGGTACAAGTGGCGGCTGCGCCATCTCCCACCTCATCGCTTTTCCATATATAAGGAGTGGCCGAAGATAAGTGAGAGCAATGCTTTCGGACAGTCATGTGGACGGCGCGTTTGCCTTTGGTGAAAGAGGTCCCGGGTTCAATTCCCGGTGGGAGCCAATATGCAAAAGTACTTTTTCATTAAGTAATACACAGAAATTGATTAAGTTGAATTTGTAGCCATGGCGCTGGTAATTCAATAACGCCCAAAAATTAAGAGGGCAAACAGTTGTGCTGTTTTCAGTGAGAGAAATTCAATTATCGGGGGTTAAGACTGCACGTAGTGAAGTTTCAGATCGACCGTTGAGTCCTCGCAAGGGGGCGTACGGAAGACGCTATTCCAGGGTTCGCCGTTAGGTCCTCTTTCGGGGACGTGCGGAAAGCCCCAACGTTTTGTCTTCAGCGAGAGACCGACGGGGAACAGACTATTAGCGAATACGTGGAAGTAGCGACGACGGCTCCCAGCGGCCACTCCTTGCCAACGCACCTCCTGCCAACGCCCCCTTTCAAGTTTCATAATTAAAAATAAAATGAACTGTTACTATTTTTCCATTAATTCCCTTGCACTACGACAACTACTTGAATAAAGTAAACGCTAACGAAATCAGGATAAGCAGTTCACTTATTTGCCATGTCACTTTCTGTTTTTATAATCTTCGAACTGCGTGTATTTTAATAAAGTTGGCGACATTCAGCGAAAATGATTCTGAATTCAACGCCGGTTAAAATTCCGCCGCAAGGAATACGGACACATTCAGTTTTTGAAACTATTCCTGAACAGATACATTGTTGTCACTCGGCATGCAAATGGAGAACGTTACTAAATTTATTAGCATTTCTAACCTTTTCCAAAATAATCTTGGGTTCGGTGCCAGATCGCTCAAAATATTTTATATAAAGAAATAGGAGAGAACTTAGGCCCGATGTCAGAGCCTATATGAAAACGGAAAATATTGGATTACGGATTCTTGAATCAAATACCTGCAGGATTGGAAAAAATAAACACAATGTATTCAAAAGTTGTGGAATTCAATACATTGGGTTTATTTATGGATTGGTTATGGAATTCCCCTAAGTTACGGCTGCTGCTATCGATTTTACTTACGGAATTCGTGTGAATTCAATATCAATCACTTGAACAGTAAAGTGCACAATAGAATTTCCTTACCAAGTTGGTGTTTTTTTCTTCCTTTGTGAAAGACTATGCATTTTATATGTATGTAAATATACATGTATGCATATTTATATTTATTTTTTAATATGGAGTACATAATTGTAATATTAACCCTCAAAAGACTACGGATGCCATATGGCATCATCCGACACCTACTATTATTTCATTTTGTATCACAGAATAGGAGAGCTCGATGACAGTGTTGCAATTTTGTATTTGTTAGGCTGGTTTCGTAAGTATGTTTGGCATAATGTTTTATGGGTATTGTTTTAAAACAATCACAAAGCGAAATGCGTAAGAAATTTAAAATACAGTAGAACCCCGGTAATCCGGACGAATTCAGGCACATAGGCGTCCGGATTAGCGGGGTTTCCGGATTAGCGAGGTTTTAAAAAAATAACGTAAAAAGCATTTTTTCTCAAAAATTATATTGTATAGATAATGCATGTATATATTACATAATGTATTACAACATAAAAAAGTGAGTGAATATTATCAGCGAGCAAAAAAGTCAGTTTTTTCTTTTGCGCGACCGTTATTTTTAAATCAAGTGCACTGTCTCTAAAACGTCTAAAGAGCATAATTTAATGTGCTTCAAAATTTTGCTCCAAGGCCCACTTTAATGATGTATTGAGTGCCGCCAAAGCCTCATAATGAGAAATTTTGACTGAGTCCACAGGGTGGTGGTGGTCGTCGTCGTCATGATCATCATCTTCTGCCGTTACTGTTCTGATAATTTCGTCATCTGTTAAAGCTTCGTTTCGAGCCAAACTGTCGTCAGCCTCAGCAGCCCACACGAGAGCTTCAGAGTTAGATATTGGGTTCGAATTTTGTAACTGATTAATGAGTGGCGCAAGCTGAATTTCTTCAGTTTGCACATTTTCTAAAACTTCCGAACCTATAAAATTTGTGAGTAAATTTTTCCACGACTTGCTGATCATTAATTTAGACACAGATGCCCAACAGTTAGCTAGATTGAACACGACATCTTTTAAATTTACCTTTTTCAGTGCATTTTCCAAATTTTCATTGTTCACAGGATCATTAAGAATATTTGTAAGAAGCAACTTACGATATCCTAACCTAATGCTTTGAATAACATTCTGATCCATGGGTTGGATCAGCGCAGTCGTGTTATGGGGTAAAAACATTGCGGGAATTTCAAATCGTCATCAGTGCACAATTCTTCTGCAGAAGGATGGCTAGGACAATTAACAAGCAACAATAAAGCACGTTGTTTTGACGGATTTCATATGTTGTTGAACTGCTGGAACGAATTCTGTTTTAAACGAATCCAAAAATAATTCTCGTGTGACCCAAGCGTTTTTTTGCCCTCGATAGCACACAGGTAGCGTGACTGACTTGAAAGCAAGGGGTTTTTTTGGCTGTTCCGACAACAAACAGAGGAAGCTTATGTTTGCCAGTCACATTTGCACACGGCATAAATTTAATCCTCGCTTTAATTACTTTCTCATATATTACACACAGTAACTTAAAATTGTTTAGTTTTTCTCGCTTATAAACACCAACTCTATAGCCCATGCATGGTCATCCTCATTGGACGTCTATCAAAGGGAAAGATTGCTTCTTACGCCTCTTTTCTCATAGCTTTTTAATGAACGTGATGTTTTGAGAAGTGGTACCCTGCTGCAACTGAAAATTTATTGTCTTTCAAAATTGTTTAGTCTTGCACATATTAAGCATTCCTCTAATGGAAAAATGCTCTCTCAGAAAAGTATCACAACTTAGATGTGTTATCAAAATAAACGAAATACTTCGCTCTCCATCACTCCAATGTAGACATTTTTCAAATAGTCTGTCCACCTCTCGTTTCTTGTTACCAATATGCGTGTTTATATGTTCACAAGAAGAAGTTGCGGGTTTACATAACTCCTAATGGACCGTCCGGATTACCGAGGGTTCCGGATTAGCGAGTGTCCGGATTACCGGGGTTCTACTGTAATTACAAAAACTTAATTCCGGCCTTGGGGAGTTAATAATTTAGTAATCAATAATTTACTTTACTACTGTACTGTTTTTGTATCTGGCGGGACATCTATTCACTTCAGTGCAATATCTGAAATTATTGTGAATGTTACATGTCAATTAACAAACTAAACTAATGGCCAAAATCGGCTCTCGTTGTCTCTTCCCGCGATTCCAACCCAACCCATCCCAACCCAACCCAACCCATCCCAACCCAACTCTCCTGGCAATACAGCATTGACATAACTCACCAGGTGATTTCTATAGAAAACATAAAAAACCTTAATTTTCATCGTAGAACGTAGATCAAAAGACGCATATACTTGTCTTAAGACGAAGGATACGACTGATATATCAAATTATTGTATATTGCAATTGTTCATAACTTTTCAAATCGTACTGCACGCCTTTTTTTACCTCTCAATTGATATCTGCTGATAAGTCGAGGTCCCTTATCAGCTCCGAGTTCGAGTCGTGGGAAAAAAACTGTGATAAAGCTGCAAAAACGGCGCCTAGGGATGGACCTTTAAAAAACCTCACTTAACTACCATTAACCTAAATTTCTTCCAAATTTGCATACACCGATTCATTGTGATCAAAATTTGATGCTAAAATTTGGCAAAAGTCAAGGCTTAAAAACTCGATTTGATGTTAGTTGACTTCGTTCCCATCTCCCACAGATTTAGTGTTTAGCAAAACTTCGGCAAGATTAATACACAGCCGCTGAAATCATCAACACTTATATATCCAAAGATCGGTTTTCTGCAGCTCTCCAATTCATCCTAGGCAGTACCATGGAAGACTCCTTCTTCCATGGCAGTAATTCATAATTATTAACTTGAAAATTTCCCGCAATGCAACGTCGTCCATTACTCTTTTTAAAAGAATATCGTGGACCTCATTTAATTTCCTCTTTTCCATTAATAGTTTGCACAGGATTCATCTTCATTTACTCTTCATAGAACTTCTTAATTTACTCGGACAGTCCATTGAAATTTTGTCATTCGTCATTGGCAATACATAACTTCAACTCATTTTTGTCTATGCTTACAATCAATGTATCACAGCCATACAAAGGGGCATCCACAGGTATGTTTTTAAAAGCCGTCTCTTAACATACCAACTTGTATTGCTGGATGCCAATAGGTTCCCTCTTTGCTTCTTCTATTCTACTTACTATTACCCTCTTGCTCCTAATACATACTGAAAAAATCGGAGGTACCTATTCTAAAGGGCCGGATCTATCTCGAGAGCAAGCCAAAAGAAAGTATACGGCATGATTAAAGGGAAAGAGGTTGTTTAAAATGCTATGGAACTGCCGACCGGTGTTCAAAAAGGCATATCGGTCGCATTGAGAGACACCGCTGAAGCCGCTGAATCATGGCTGAATCTCAAACTTCCGACCCTCCCGCTCCCGACGGATTCCAAAACAGGGAAACTCAGAAAGAATCTAAGAAACGCAGCTAAACTTAAAAACAGGCGCTTGGATGCAGTATACCCAAAGAAGAACGTTCGAAGGCCTACATAAGAGATCGCTATCTAAAAATGATTATTTTAGCGACAATTACAGCTAAATCAACAAAGAGATGGTAACGTTGGTAACCAAACATAAATATGTCCACTAAATGCTTCAAAAATAAGGGATTAATGAGATAAATAAGACAGGGCACAGGATTCATAGAAAAAATATATTTTTTAGAATAATAATGGTTTGCGTCTCTTTTCACATCTTGCTATACTTTCCCTTCTTTCTTGCTAAGTCCCAAGCGTCCCAAGTTTCCGATCAATTCCTTCATAATACCAGTATTTATGTCTGTTGTAATCGGTAATCGGTATTTATCTCGGTTGTAATCGTTGTAATTGCTGTAAGTCATGTTTCATACTTCATATGTCTAATCCGTCTAATCGCAGTAGATGCAGACGATGCCGACTTCCGGAATAGAAAATTACACAGAAGAGGTAAAAATGAATATTCGCAAATAAAAGGTTAAGTTTGTCATTATGGAGAGTGAATCATCAAGATAAGTGATACATGGATCCCAGATATCATAGTTTTGTTCCCAGGATGCTTATATACAACGTTCTTTCACATTAAAATGATTGCGCCAATTCTTGGAAATTTTATGTGAAGTAATTACCGGGAAGTTAGAGAATCAAGACAGTGGTAGTGGAGGCGCCTCTGTAATGTAAACTGCAAAGACATCTTTATAAATAATTCTGGGTTTGACGCTAGGCTTATGCAAAATTCACATACATAAGAAACAAATAAAGTATATATTCATTCAGTATTAATCAGTCACTTCTTTGACCATGTTAGGTACCTCTTCATAGTTTTGTTCGTATAGTAGACAATATGTGTGACTATGTAAATGAAACTCCAGTATTCAATTCAACAAGAAATTGGAATATTTGAGTAGGTTGATTTTGTGGAATTCTTGGGAGGATTCAGAGATGCCTAATTTCGACAGGCCTGCTGTTCAAGGTTCTTGAAATGTGACTATGAGTCACTGTACTGACTTCCTTGGAATAAAACTGTAAACTTAAAGTTATTTTAGCATAGAAAGTGTAGCTTCTTATCAAGTGACAGCTTAACCAAGATCCACAGTTGATACTTTTTAACATCTAAGGGTGGCTTAAATAATTCTTCAGGAGTGCAAGAAACAAAAGAGGCTGAAAAGTAATGGCAAATATACCTAAAGTTTATGTTTTCTAATTTTGTGTGTACTTCTATCACATTTTGCTTCAAAGTTTAGAACATTAAGGTTACTTTAAGCAATGATAACTATTGCGGTTTGTTATCCACCTCTCTGTGCGATATCAACTTTTCATGTTGGAGTGGATTTTGTCGTCCAACGAAGATATTTGTGATGCTAGTTTGTCTGTAGAAAGGTTATTGCCAAGTAACTAGATTAATAAGGTGCCATATTGTTTAGTATTCAAGTAGTGATGATCGAAATTGGTAGAATAGTAAGTTGTCTCAAATAATCAGGTAGTGATTTAATCTAAGCTGAAATTCTTTCCTGAAAAGTTTTGCGGCTTTTGAATCTTAAAGCAATAAAAATTCTTAATTAGTATTTGCATTGCTGTACTTATTCAATCAAACTGAATTCGAAGCATTTTTCTTTATCTAATGAATTCCCTCTTAAACGTAGTAAAGCATGTATCTTAATTGAAGTTCACTATAAGTATGATTAAGCAAAGCGAATTTTGAGATACCTACATTTATAGTCTTCTGGTTTTGTGTTATTCTTGCTTATGTAACTGTGCATCTTGTATTCTGATTCCATAGAAATATTTATTTTCTGTAACCTCTTAAATTTATTGCATGTAAATTCATTTATATGAAAACAGATGTGAATGTTTATAAATTTTATAATTCTGTTTGAGAAGTAGGGCAGAGTATAGTGATATTGATATGATGTAAAGTATATTGATAAAGGAAAAATAACTATGGAATAGAAAAGTCATAAAATAATACATTCATATTAGAAATAACTGTGGTTTATTCCGTTAGAATTGTAGAAATCCAAATGCATATGGTCATCAGAATATTTCTTGTGTCACTTATCTAGTAGTGCTTATAATGTTGTAAAAGTTCCTCTATTTCTTATCATATAATGAAAAGTTTTAGTGATTTCTCTCTTAAAAACATATTCTAATTTTATAAGAGTATTTCATTCCATGGTTTGAAAACCCATTCAAAGACACTATATATTGCTTATGCCATGAAGCTAAACTGGTATAAAGATTCCTGAATGTTAACAGTATAGAGATTATGATAAAATGTTTTCTTTTATCTCCAGAACATTCTAAATGCGTTAAACAGGTCCTAGAGGGGGAAGCGATTGCAATGGTTGTGAATGGGAAAGTGGGATGGACAGCAGTTTGTGGAGTACAGAAAAAGGACCTAGAAAAGTTACAACTACAGTTCGAGGGATCGGCGTTTATTTTAAAGAATGCAAATGATAGGACTTGGAACTTATCAAGATCTCATTTTGTAATTGTTTTTGTTGAATTTTTGAAATTGAATCTTTTAATTTTTTAACCATATCTACAGTTCTATCTTAAGAAGAACTTGATCTTGTGAAATGTCAGCTCCTGGTTGTATCTCTCTTCTATACCCTTTTTCCGGATTGTTGTCGGCTGAGCCAGAATACGCTTGTGTGCCTTTTCTAGCCAATCACAGAAGAGGGGAACGTGAGGGAGGACTCTCTCTGACCTCCAAGCATTTCACGTTGCTCTTCAGCGTTGCCAAAGTGACTCACTCATTTAGTTACTTTCTTAAGTTTAGCTTAGTGTATAATTGTATTTTGAGAGAAAAGGTGATTAAGAGACAAAAATTATTGCATTCTATGCGACAGTAGCAGTATTTCCAAGTACTGGCAACACTGGTCAACCGCATGGAGGGGGAGATTGAGGGGAAAGGAGAGGTGGCCTCTCATCGGCTACTTGCTCTCCTCCTCCAGTTGCTAACAGTTGGGAAAAAGGGTATTGTAATCAATCTTCTTCGGATACCTATCCCAAGGAGCATTCCAAGGGTAAAGGTATGTTTTCATGAACGCATCTGGCAGTTGTACATGAAATACAAGTAAACATTATGTTTCAATAATTCTTACTCGTATAAAGTGAAAAGTTTTAAGATAGGTGATAGGCTATAGAGAGATATTAACTTGAAGAAGAATGTTGAAGTTGAAGAGAATGACACAGGATATCATTTAGCCAGTTTCCTCTTCAAGCTCAGGAGTTAATTATTTGCACAGAGTTTTACTTCAGCAACTCAATGAATAAGAAATGTAAGTTAAGTTAAAACATATTGCCTCCCAATTGCATTCAACAATATAATTTGTAATGAACTTGATCAAAGTGACAAATGAATTATCCAATAGTTCATATTAAATGCCAAATGAATAGTGACAGACCAAGATGTCTTTGACTAGTTATTTAATTTAAATCTAAATGTAAAAACAAACCGAATATTTATTTGGATTTCAACAACACAATGCCTTTGTTATGCATAGGCCTGATAATTTTTCAAAATGCATGAGATGACATTTCAATAAAATTACAGCTCACTCAGAATTCAATGGCATGATCGAATATTTAAATTAAACCAGATTTTGTGGCAGGACTTACCAATACAACGAGCAGGAAGAACACAAGAAAGGTTCTTCCAAGGACGGTCTGACAGTACACATCACCGTGGACATGGTGACAATAAGGAAATAGACACAAGTCCAATATGACAGTTGTTGAGGATTTTTGAAATCTAGAGGATATCCTGAATTCTCAAGCTGAAAATTTGATGAAATGTATGTGAGAACCTTATCCGATTGATGAAGGTATTTATACTTAGGCAAGTTAATAAATAATTTCATACCTGCTTCTAAAATGCTACACCAAATAACTTTCTGTCTCTCCAGTAAAGAAACCCACAATACATACACCATCAAAATTTGAACAACAGAAATTATATAAACAATAGCCCATAGGCAAAAATGATGAGGGACACTTACTTTCAATATGGATTTTTTCATTGTGAGTTCATGTACAGTGGATAACTCACTAAGTGGTAATTATTATATAAGTAATAGAAGTAAATATAATAAATTTTTGATTATTAATTTCCATGCATGATTTTATAATTTGCCATAATTTTGATTTTATTTTGATGTTGTTTTCTCTATAAGACCTGAAATGTCTGACGCTCCTCTAATTATGTTACTGCGTATGCTCGTACTTAATTCTTTCAGCTTAAATAAATAAATATATCATGCAATATTTCCACAATTATTTTGAACTGACATTATTTTAGAGTCTAAATATAATTGGAATATATCAAATATATCATCCATTGGTATAACACAAACTTTTTCCATATTTACTCTTTGTATTAGATATCTCTTGACATGAAAGCAACAGGTGGTTTGTTTGATAATCTTGTTTCACTAATACATCATTTATTTATGTAAATCATGAAAATTTGAGTTAAGGGATGTAAAATTTTAATTCTGTGAAATACTCAGAAAGAAGGTTATGACAAAACTAATGTAAGAATAAAGATCTAACATATCTGAAATTAATTCCAATGGTAAAGGCATTTTATTATTCTAAACTAGTTTTATTTTGAAATTAACTGTCTTTAGAGTATATTTAAAATTAGCTATGGAGATTTAGTGAACGTAGATAGCCTTTGGTTAATAAACTAATACTTTGAAAATCATTAACTCATTATTCATATATTACAACAGATACTTAGTTAAAAATTTTACTTTTCATTTTAATTTTCTAACTGAAATTATGATTCAAAGGCTCCAGAATTAGAAATAATGGATGGCAACATTTTCAAGGCCTGTAAATAAATATTACTAAAGATCCTTCGACCTAAAAAAATAAACAAATAAGTTCTGTGGTAATCTATAACTGCAATTTCATATTCTCATAGAAGATTATTCTAGATGGAGTCTTTGTAGAGCAAACAAAATACAGTCCCATGAATATTGTTATAACAAGACAGAATACAAAAACAAAATTATTTTTATGTAAAATTTCAACTGACAATGAGTAAATAATCAATTTTTAGTTAGTAGGCAATTTTAAACTGTAAGCATCAGAAAAGAAGACAAATTTATGATCAAATTTCATTTTCTTGGAACATTTACCCATAACTACTAACATACACAAGTAATAATTGAGAGTCTCAAGTCACAATTGAGACAATTGAAGATAATATATAATTTATATTCCAAATAATTAAAAAAATCAAAATGATCATTGGATATGTAAGGCTTAGGTCTTTGTGAGACAAAACTAATTACATGAAAAATTACACATTAATAATACTTACTAAATGAATTATGGCAGCAGCTGTAAGCCATACTGAGATGAATATTGACACTAACTGAGCCAAGCGTATAGAACTTGAAGTCTTGAGAATATTTAGGTATTGCAGTATATCTGGAACTGTCATGAAACAAAGAGCTCAAAGGAATCTTAAACCTGAAAGTATTATTTTTAAAGCATGATTACTCATTAATTTAACGTGAAAATAGACATGAAATGTCTTCAGAGGAATTAAGCAAGATAATCTTGTGTTGAGGTTGAAGCATGAGATTTCTTACATTATAAAGTCTGCATCCTGAAATTTCACTGACATTGAAAAGTATGTCTAAACTTCTTTTAATGTCAAAAATATATGTGTGATGATGTCATTAAAGCATTGAAAACAATAGTGTAGATCCTATTACCACAATCCATATTATATACAATTTTACATTAACTAAATCTAAGTTGATTGGCATACATCTAAGGACACTATGATAGAAGTGTAGTGTAATGTATTTGTTCGGCAGCCAATGAATTAGCTCAGGAGTCAACATATGGGTAACATGTTTACTCTCCTCAAATAACATGTGATTGATCATTCTAAATATTAAACACAATTAATATGCAACAACATCAGAATTGAGCAGTGGTTTTCTTCAGCTTTCGAATCCAAAAGATATTTCGTTGGAAGTATCTTTTACAATAAACTTCCCAAACATATAAAAATAGCTGAGACATCCAAATTTAAATATCTTTAAAAACTATTTGATGGAAAAATGCTTCTATTCTGTAAGTGAATATGTAAATACTTAATACTAAGAACTTTTACATTCAAATTCCTATTATTGTAAATAAATTTATTTACAATAATTTTATTTACGCAATATTATTATTTGTATTTTAGTTTCAGGTAACTTTTGTACTTTTATATGTAAACATTATGACTGATATGAATGAATATAATATTATGCATATTGTAAACTATATGAGTATGCCTATACATGACTCGTACATGTCCTGGGATGTAATAAAATATTATTATTGTCATTATTATTGCTACAGCATAATGATGTATAATAGACTTGGATGGGATTATCCATTAATATATGAGTGTAGAGGTCAGTTACATACAAGAAAGCTGAAATACATAAATCAAGCAAACAGATTGAAATATAAATAATATGAAAAGTATTCATAATATTGTAATTTATAATATTTAATGTTTTTCTGTGTATGTCATAGCTTATATTTTCCTGGGAAAGACATTTTCTTCGCTTGATTTGACTTTATAGCATAAAAAATCCAATACTTTCTGTAAAGTGTGCAATGTTGATTCTGGAGAAAAGTAAACATTTGCCTATCTTTTCAGGCATGAAAAATATTTTAGAAATATTTTGAAGAACTGTTGATCTCTATAAATTATTAGCAGCTAAATAAATGCATGCAAGTAATTTTCAAGAAAGTGTATTATCTTGGCTATGATACTTATGATTTATTAGTTTATAAGAGAGGAATTGAACCCAAGCAATATTTATAAGCAACATATTTTAATAATCAATGACTACTCAATTTAGCTGCAATAAGTATTATTATCTGATAAAATTTCTATATTTCTTCATGTGATTCTTATTTCACAGTATATACCTTGCATCTATCTCTATTGTAATGTATTTTCTCCACTTACCAAATCATTGTAACTGTACTAATATTTTCAGACAAATGAGAGTACTTATCTATCCATGTCCTGTCTAAATAAATTGAAACAAATGATGAAGGTATGGTGAAATAGTCCACAAATGAGTACATCTCCAACATGAACCACAACTTGTCACTGGCAGCTATAAACTGAAATGAGAGATTCATATATTTAGAAAACATATGGACATTTTGAATAAAAGCCATTCGTAAGCTAATTTGATAGGACTTGTCAAACAACTCTTTAGAATGTGTAGAAACACATTCTAAAAAAAATACACTCACAATAAAGTGAATAAATCATAATATAATGTTTACTGATAAGTGCTTATAACTGAGTGCATAATTACCTGAAACAATTACCAGTTTATAAATGGTTACCTGACCATGGAAGTTCAGGAGGAATTTAAAATTTCAAAGAAATAAGTGAATAATATAATTTTATGAATTATTCATTAAGCTCAAAGTTAGCTTAAACAATGAAAAACCCAGTATATGGTTGAATATACATGAATAGTTATTTATATGGTCACTATGCTTAAAATAAAAATTATACTGATGCTTAAAATAAAAAAATATAGCATCATGAAAAAGGAGCATATCTTTTTTTTAATGGTATTCTTTAAGATTTCTAATGAAGTGAACATGATATTCTTTGAAACCTTACAAAACATCTTGAAAACCCAAGAAAGTAACAAAGGTATTTATTTGTGACCATTTAAAGATAACCCATAACAGATTTTTAATGGAAATTAACACATTACAAGCAATACCTTTCAAGAATAAAAACCAATAAACAAGGAGCGAGATATTTTAGTTATTGATTTGTTCCAATGATAAAAAACTTATACAAAGAATGTATAGTTAGTTAATCAGAGAAAACAGCAAGATACTAAGGAATACTTGCTATTGTCTGCGAATATTTGCATCTCTTTACAACTAAAATCTTATTACTTAAGCTAAGCTACTAGTATATTGATGGATCTCCTTCTTTAGCAGCTTTTAAATTGGTAAAAGAATTAAAAGTTCCAATGAGGCATTTTAAAGTTGATCCCTGATTACACGTAATGTCACAGCAAATTTGAATAAAGCCAATTAATGTGGAGCTTAATACTATTTTGAAGAAAGTACGTGACATATTATCTTTAATTATATCAAGTGTTGTCTTAATTCTGTTCAGAAACTAGGAAATCTATTTTTAAATTTGTTCATCAAATTTTTGAACATTCTTCATACTGCCTGAACTCTGCTTCTAGTGATCTCTAATAAATACAATTAGATGCACAGATGATACAATCACTGCAGAGAAAAATTTAAGCTAAACTGAATTGAAAATATATTCTTACAGAAAAAATTGAAACATGATTTAACTGAACCTACTCAAGAGGCATATTATAAATTCATTATAAAGTGGTCGGTAAATTTTAAAATACTTACACGTATAAAAACGTACACCATAAAAAATATATTGAAGGCTAAATCTATTTGCTGGGTGATGTTGTTGCTCCATTTCTGGCTCCTCCTCACCGAAAATGATTAGAGTTAAGTTATTTCTGTGCATTTGAAAACTCCCAGGGTATTTTTTTATTGCTGACACCAATATTCTAACACCAAAGAAGTAAATTCAAAGATTTACAAGCGGCAATTGAAGGCATGCTCAGACTATTCAGTGAATTACTACAATAAACAAACTTGAACAGCAACAAGTACTTACCCCATCAATTATTCATGAACGTAATAATTACAACAATAGGAAGAAGGGAAATATCTTTCATAAGAGAATCTAAACATTTCATGCAAGTTCAAAAAGGAAAGGCACCAAGAGGATGTTACAAAATTACCAAGTAAAACAAACTTGAATTTAGAAATGATATGCTTGATTAATGAGTCACTGCATGATGTTTTCAAGTGTTTTAAAGATTCCCTTGATTAAAATGCTAAACAGTAAAGGTAGGTTGAATGACTTAATTATTTATAAGGATCTTAAACGAATAAATTATTTTTAT
Organism: Sympetrum striolatum; assembly: GCA_947579665.1. NCBI lineage: Eukaryota > Metazoa > Arthropoda > Insecta > Odonata > Libellulidae > Sympetrum > Sympetrum striolatum. Next base: position 115,578,662 of record OX388343.1, on the reverse strand, counting down.
ATATAATAAATTCAATATAATTAGATTGATAATTTAGACTGAAGAAAATTCACAAATTATAAATTAAACGCAAATTTCTATTTTTAAACTGAAATTTTTAATGAATAGCAAGTCTCAAGATGCTGAGGAGCCAAATTTTTTAAAGTCATCCTTGGACTCAAAAACTGAAATCCTTCTTTAAACATTGAAAATAATCATAATTAATGTTAATTAATGTATTATTTCAAATATGATAATAATATTAGTCAAATTATCTATGTCTTCTGGAATGAATATTGAATATGTTAACTAAACTCCATCCGGCGAAAGAAGTCTCCATGCGAAATTTGATTTAGAATTTTAAATTCTAAAAATAAATGGTAAAATTGTTTATATATATTTGCAAATTCATATTGACATCGTGTAACGGAGGCGGATATCCCATCGGAATGCTTTCCGGGCTTTCTATTTCAAACCGAGATTCTCTACACTGCTCAAAATTCGAATTCAAATTTCGCGGGGAGACACGCAGGGGGGGGGGGGGGGGGGCAGCAATTTTCACGATCGAATATACAACGAGGTTTAACCGGTTTAACGGATTCAAAATGCGCATGGTGTGGATTGGTCTGGGTCGTAGTAGATACGAGTATTTTAATGTGGCTGGACTTCTCCATTCTTCGGCATATGAGTTGTAATCGTGCTGCTGAGAACGCAAATTTGGTGAGTAAAACTTGTAAACGTACTGATTGTAGATATTTACAAAAAACATCCAATGTTAGCAAATTATCCAATATTATATTTTACTCGTTTTCTTCAGGTTTGCTTAGAGCCATTTATCTTCATCGTCATACATTTGTGGATGAAATTCACTCAGAATAAATAATAAGAGGAAGCTATTCAGTGAATTGACTAGAAGCGGTCGAAATAAATTATTAAAAGCTGATTTACAGCAGTGCTTGGAGACTGATGTTGAGTCGTTAGGGTACCCTATGTTTCTCAATGCTAGTGGGTCCGAAAATTGTGTGTTGGAAAACGAGGGGCACTCCATTCAAGACAGTGGGGGTAGATCAAAATCAAGAAAGAGAATAATTCTTCCTGTCTTCAGAGAGTGAAGTTGAAGTAAATGGCATTATTGAAAATGCTAAACATGCAAAGAAGAAATGCTGTGGAAATCTAAGGAGCAATGTAAGAACAGAGGAGGACGGGACCGAGTTGAGTGAGTGTATATCACTAGTTTGCTGCTACTAAAACAAGGGAGCTATTGATTGACAATTATGTGAGGTTTGATTTATCTCTTTCCCGACTGCAGGAAATATTAAGGACAATTCTCTTTGTGAAGAGAGCTGTTGTAGACATAGAACAGAGGCTAGATTCAATAGAAGAGAAAGCTACAATAGCAAAAGGTAACCCAGAACTATGAGGAGGAAGAAAAATTTAGTGGATTGGAATTTCCCCTGGGAACCCAAGAGGAGTTGGATACAGCAGAAGAAAAAATTAAAGATGTGGGATTTAGAAAGATGTTGGTTAGATGAATGTTCATAAAATAAAGCTAGATAAAATATTAATCAACTGGAAAAGTCTGATTAATGTGTACTTTATCAATTTAATTGCAGGTGTCTGAGTTGTCCTTCATTGGAGGGAACACTGCAAAGGACATGATTGTATGTATTCAACGGCATGCCATGACAGACAACCTGTCTGCCAGTTATGGTTGGATTGGGCATAAAAAGAAAAAAGTATTCTCTGAACTCAGCTTGAAGACTGCAGTTTTTGGTATGCATTGCTTTAAAATTAATTGTATTCCTAGTGGGGAATTTAAAAAAAACTTAAAATTTGAGATCTGTTTGTCTAGTAACTGTCTAAAATTTTGAAGGGTTTACAAATGTAGGGATTTGCGAAACAGAATTTAGGCATCCATGGTGTGTGTGAAAATGTGTACATTTTCATAGGACTAAGAAAACATGCAGAAATTTATTAGAATTTAGTTAGATTGTATGTAATGTGTAGATGAAATACTCCACATATTAATGAAATTCCAGAAATCACTAATTTATGAAAACTATTGCAGTTATTTTCAGGGTGATCTTTATTTAATGTATCAAACTATAGTTATTGTTCATAGAAGAATTGACATTCTGTGTCCCATTGTCACAGCACTTCATTTGTTCTTCACAATGAGTTATACCATCGATATTATTTAAATTACTTCATTTTAGCTTGTCTTATTCCTAACATAAAGAGTAATTAAATGGTAATGTGTATGTACATGCTGTCAATAGCATGTAATGGGATATGTTCTCTTCTTATAGATGCTGTTCCGCATTCCAAGTGGGAATTCTCTTCTCTTCCAAGGACTTGGAAAATCATGTGAAGGATTGGTTACTAGTGTATTACTGGACAACTTTTTTATACAAACATGAGCAAAAGGTATGAGCAAAATGAGGCAGTATGTGGAGTGTATGAAGGAAAGAATGCAACAGCATGTATGAAATATTATTTAAATGTTGTATAAGTAAAATATTTGGGATAAAGGATACCAAAAAGCAAACGATTAAAAATGTCAATTAATAATTACACAGTGTGAAAAGCAGAAGGCTGAAACTTTGAAGGCCTTGTTTCTTCAAGTTCAAGTTGGCCTAATGCCATTGAGGCATGCTGATGAAATACATATTATAATTACCGTGGAACTAAGAGAGTTAACCTGTTGCAATGACTTTTATGTGTAGCACTATTTCCATTATTCATGACATAATTCAGACAGTATCTAACCTTCTCATAAAATATTATGGAACGAAAAACTTTCGGCGTGGAAATCCAAGTAATGGGAATGAACGTCTTCAATCATGCAAATAAATTCAAAATATACCTAGTTCATTTTAAAAAGGAAATGAAAAATTTCTTGAGTTCTTGTATCTATATTTTTGTTTTCATTCATTTATATACAGTGAAACCCCTATTCAGTGGCCACCTAGTGGGGACAAAAAATAATGGCCGCTTAAGGAGGTGGCCGTTGAATAGAAGTGAAGTTATTTTGCCTGAAGGAATCCATGGAATGGATGGATAAGAACGTGTATGCTTAGGATAAATAATTAATTATTTTAAACTTTTTTTGTATTTACGTTTTAACTTAACAAAATAGTCTTTTATTGTTGATTGTTTAGAATTAAAACACTTTTGCTTGGCGGCACAAGGTTCAAAAGAGTCTATTAATATTTCTAACTGTTTTTGCGTGTTCTCCCCAAACTCCCTTTGGAGAGAGACCGCATGCGTCGTAGATTTTGCACTCCTTCAACTATTGATCACGATGGTTCATCGGCATCATCATCTTCACTTTCTACGAAAACAGTGTCCGTGGATTCGTCTTTTTAAGATGTGCTCTCTCCTGCGAAAATATATTCTATTATCAGTTACACATCATACTATTATTATGTATTACTTATCAACAAGGCAGCTCTGCGAGTATAAATGAAAATTTAAATAAATTAGAAATATAGAAGTAGCTCTCTGAAATAGTTTCAAATATAATAATGATATATAAATTAAGGTAATACATGTGATTTATCAAAAAATATCGTAAATTGTTGAAATTATTTCTACTTAGCGAAGGAATACTGTCATCGATATCGGTCCTTGTTTTCTCTTTTTCATTTCAAATGCTCACGAATTAAATATTATTTATTGATTACCTTGATGGTCTTCCATCAGTCTAGCCTCCCAGTCTCCACTCAAATCATGGTAGCAGTCAATATTTTCCAATTCATCATCCACATCGAATGATGTCCCAAGAATTCTCCCTAGTAACTGTAATTCCTCACTCTTTCTCAGTTCTTCTTGCGATGCTTCTTCGTCAATCCTGTCGGTGATTATACCACAAATCCCGAAGCACATTTTGACGGTACTTCCACTAATTGCATTCCATGATGGAAATGACCAGGACAGAGCATCACTGACATTTACGAGCTTTAATAAATCGGAGACGCTGTCGGTTTTGTCCATCCTGGAAACAAGGGATCGTAGAACTCGCCTCCGATATTGGAGCTTAAACTACTGTATAATCCCTTGGTCTAGTGGCTGTAAGTTGGCAGTTGTGTTTGGAGGCAGAAGCAACAACTTGACATTAGTAAGGGAAACGCTTGGATGGCATGGGGCATTGTCAAGCAACAGAATCACCATCCGCTGTTCATAGACCATCTTAACATTGAAGTCCTTCAGCCAAGATTCGAAAATTGCCGATGTCATCCATGCCCTTCTATTCGCATGCCATTTTACTCCTAACTGTTGGGTATCAACTCCATTAAAACAACGAGGTCTCCAAGATTTCCCTATTATCAACTGTTTCTCTCTCTCTCCCACCGCATTACTGCACAGCAGCACCGTTAATCTTTCTATAGACATCTTTCCTCCTTTGCACATCTCATTTATGAGGGTAAAGGATTTTTTAGGTATTGACCATTAAAAAAGGCCACTCTTGTTAGCATTAAATATGTCACGAGTGGCATAGCCATCTCAAAGGGATGGTAATCTTTTCTTCCAATCCTCATCATCCTTCGGATTTACATCTCCCCCTTCTCCACACATTGCACGATATGCAATATTGTGGCGTTTTCTGAAACACTCTAACCAACCATTGCTGGCAACAAAATTATTCACCTCCAATTCGTTCGCTAATTCTCGAGCTTTCTCTTGGATCATCGGTCCACTCACAGGTAATTTCTTTGCTCGCGCACTCGTAAACCACTTGTACACAACCACATTCACTTTCTCGTTACCCATCGATCCCTTCCTTTTCGTTGCGTGATTCTTATTGTCCTCCCAGTCCTTCAAAAAGGAGCTTTTGTTTTTCAAACTGTTATTTATTTGTGTCCTTCCACAATTAAAAGTAATAGCCAATATTCTTGCCGAAGTTCCATTCTTACTCTCCAAAATAACTTTCCTTATCTCCTCCAGAGTCAGGACGAGTTTGTTCTTGCCTCCGCTCATTTTACCCATTTCACTGACTACTGCTGTATATTACTGAAAGAATTCGGTTGAACGCTAGAGACAATACGAAGTAAAAAAACTCAGAGTATCCGAATTAATCACTCGGTTTCTTCCCTATTTATGCCAGTTCAAATGGAGACGATCTGGAGTTCTATAGCGTTTCATGGTTCAGTCCAAGAGGTAAAACGCTACCCGCAGTAAAAAAAAATTACGTATGCTCATGTCATCACCTTACCGCTCATCCCAAACATGCCTATATTTTCGAGGTAAAGTGGATTGGAAAACACTGACAGAAAATAAAAGCATTGTGTGCTTCTGCACACGAGGGGCATTTTTCATAGCGATTTCTTTGGTCGAAAGACCCGGGGTCGCATCCTTCTTCCTCATCCATTACAGTGGTACTCACTTGCTCTCCGACTCTGTGCATGAGACGGTGAACAGTCACGGAAATAAATCTTCTCTATTTTACTCTTGGTTTATTAGTTGTTGTCAGCAGTGGGTCGTCACAACATTAATGGTGTTTGGCGTGGCTTCTTTGCGACAGCATCATCAAATTCAAGAGAGCCTCATGATAGACTAAAATGCTGATGAAGATTTCTATGATTTCTAACACCAAGAACCATAATACAACATAGTGGCGTCTTAGTAAATAAGTTTGTTTGAAGAAAAATCGGAAATCTTCGAAAGCAAGAAGTGTTTCTGGAAATAGTGGCCGCAGGCCTAACATAGAGTGACCGCTGGCCGCTGAAGGAGGTGACTGCTGAAAGGAGGTGAAATTTACATTGTTTATATGGGATATTCGTTCCGTTTCTGAAAAATTTGGCCGCTTGAGGAGGTGACCCCTTAAGGGAGGTGGCCGTTGAGGCAGGTTTCACTGTAATTCTAAATAGCCCTTTTCTGGTCTTTATGAAAATGTTTAAATTATATTTAGCAAGTTACAAAATTGAATGCCGCAGAACCAATATTGAAAAATACAAAATACACAAATGATTCATTCCAAAGGTTTTCTACATAACAAAAATGGATAATAAACCAGTAAGGAAGGTATTTAACATTTTGCCATATTAATCTAATGTCAGTTATTTAGCTCTTTTTACTGTGTCTACCTCAAAAGGAATTGCATAAGGGTCAAATAACTCTGTGACTGCTTTTTTATAATATTTCCTTTTAGTTCTATATTGTAGGGGCCAGGAATATGACCAGTTGCAGTGAGTAAGCTTGGCTGTAAGGCAAACAACTTTGTAAAAATATTGTACTACTTTGTAATAGAGGGAAAATAAATTTTTTTGAAATGTAAATTTGTTTTTTTTTTATAATCAGCAGTCTCTTGTTAATGCATTCATTCGTCAATGGTTACTACTCCCATCAACTCACCTATAGGTGCCATCGGAACTCTTAAGTCCTTCTACCATGGTGATTAAAAATTTTCATTTTTAATCACCATGATGAGTACCCGCGAAAGTTTTAATGAAGAATCCTTCCAACTTGTAAAGTTTGTATTTCATGTGAAGGAATCTTTTTGGTGTATATTTTCATGCAGCAAAATGCATGAAATATTATTAATATCTCATACAGTCATTTTATGGATATCCTGCGTATATCGGATTTTGGGACATATCCTACGGACATCCGTGGGATATCGCCGGATGCTCATCGGACATCCGTGGGACGTACATAACATCCGTCATGGATGTCCATCGGACATCCGTTGGATGTGTTGTTTGGGTCAGGTTAAAGCGCACACTTCCTCGTGCTAAGTGAAGTTTCATCTTGAAGTTCTTTAGAATTTTCATTGCTAAAACTGAGGTCCAACCTAATATTAGGCATCATTTTTCTCAATGAGGTAGACACTTCTTACCCAATTGGAAATCATTTGTCACTGCCATAGGAAGCTCAATGTTTACTTCTTTCAGGTTAATCATGCTCAATGAAAACTATTTAACACAATATGCTATGCGTATCAGTGTGCCTCCAAAGTTTCTTTTGTCAGTATTTCATTGATTTTTATAATAAATGCACTTTTAAGTATTGAATTTACTGTAGTTAATAGTACTAATAATACAACATTAAAGCATCCTTGCTTTCTCTAATATTTGCAATCTGTGGTAAATATAGGAAAACAACCTTAAACATGTCACTGAAATACATTTCATAACAGTTTTAAAGCTTCAGAAAGTTAATGATAATAATTAAAATTAAGCAATTTAATTTAATTATTGCTAAATGTATAACCATTCACACATTTATCCCTCCTTGAAGTATTTTTTTGCATAATAAATTTTGTGGTTAATTTTGGAGATTAACACAAGGAGGACTTCCTTAAGAAAATTCTTCAATGGGTTTCCAAGATGAAAATCAAAAGATTTTTATACTCGTTGTGAATAATTATAGTCAGAAGGTTTCAATGTTTAACTTGAGTATTATTCTTGATATTTACTCTTGCAAATGATTTCAATAAAATTAGAGTTATGTAGTATTGCTTCTGATCTTGAGGAGTATTATTTTGGACACTTTTTGGAAGGTAAAGATCCCTGTGTCCATTTATTGACATATACATATCCTGGCTCTTAGGTTAATGTGTAATGGATGTATGTTGTTGGTAAAATTGAATATGTAGTCTCTAAAGCAATACTCAATGCAACAACACACGAAGCTCGCCGTGAGGTAACTTTTCTGAAAATACTTTGTATCTCTTTTTTCTAATACTTTGCATACAATAAAAAAATACTGAATTATTGAATGGAAATGAATCAATAAAAAGCTTATTATTACAATAACCTCTATGGTATGAGGTTTATCATTATCAAACATAAATGATGTTGTAGTCCTTATTAGCAATATTGTTTTACTTAGTTATTTGGTAAATGAATATAGTAAAGGAAGTTCTGCTTATTGAGCCTTGGTTTATATAATATGTAGCTCTCTCTCTCTCTCTCTATATATATATATATATATACGAGTAAAATGTAGCTTGCATACTGCAAGCATATTGATAACATAAATTTAAAGTCGAAATCATATCGAGAGGGTCCTCAAAAGAAGAAAAAAGGATTGAAATTATTCTTAACATTTGCTGCAATTTATTTGTCTGGGATCAAACCTGGGTCTTCCTGGTCATACTTACTGTGCATCACAACAGAAGATCCAACTATGTGTGAAAATTCAAGCAGAAATATTGGCTGCAACTGCCTGAAACGACGTCCTACTTTTCCCTTATATTCCTTATGAGAGAAAAGTTAGTGTGCTCTGGCATCGAACCCAGGAATATTACCATCTTATAATAATTTTTTTCTTAAACACCTTTTACCATACATCTTCTAGCCAAGCAAGAACTTCCTATCATTTTGATAAGTGGTACAAAAAAAATAATGAAAAACTACTCCCATGTATTTTAAAGGGCAGATGTTTGCATCGTCCTAACATCGAACCCAGGATATTTTCCGTAAAAGTCTTTCATTTTTTCGATAGATCATGACTATATATATAGGCTCCTAGAGTTTTGATTTTCCACCTTTCTTGAAAGTATTTTTTTTTATTCTGGAAAATCAATGCAATGCATTTAAATGGAAAAAATCGGGACTTTGTGGCCCTCTGGAATTGAACCCATGACACTGAGGATGAAAATAACAATTTTTCTGGAGGTTAAACGTTATGGCCAAAATTTCAAATTGATGACGCTCATGGTTTACGCTGTGAATTAGTATCCTATCTATCTATCTATATGAATATATGAATGAATCTGGAGAAGCATCTATATATAATAGATATATATATATATATACGAGTAAAATGTAGCTTGCATACTGCAAGCAGATCGGCAATACATATTTCATATCGGCATCATATCGGGGCGGTCCTCGAAAGAAAAAGATTGAAAATATTCTTAAAATTCGATAAATTTTCACAGTCTTGCATCGAACCCGGGTCTTACTGGTGAACTAACTATGCAGCACAATAGAAGATCATCATCTCTAACCATGTGTGAAAATTCAAACAGAAATATTGGCTACAACTGCCTCAAAAGACGTTCTAATTATCACGAATGTAAATGGCTCTCTGGATTCGAACCAAGGACGATATTGGAAATCTAAAAGATGTTTCCGAAAGTTATTTATGATCTCTATCTATATGCCGAATTTCAAATTTCTATATTATTGGGAAAGGTTTCCAAATAATTCCTAAAAATCGGATCAACTTCTGATTGCAGAGACACCTGGTGTCGAACCCAGGACATATTGTAAGCTGTGAATGCAAAGTTTGATTTGTAAAGACTTTTTCTTGTATCTAGCAAAGTTTGAAGTCGATAGCATACCGGGAAGTACCTAAATTTTGTTTCCGTTATCTCCGTAAGGAATGCATTGAGAAGTGCAAATGGTCCTCTGGGATTGAACCAAGGACCATCAGCGAACATGTAAAATTTGATTACGAAATATATTTATGATATCTATCGACGTGCCGAGTTTCAAGTATCCATGTTATCGGGAAAGGATCCAAGAAAATTTTTCAAAATCGCCGTAATGCATTTTAAACGGCCGATATTTGCCCCGACCTAGCATCGAACCATGGACCGAATTCGGCGATGTCATTCTGATTTACGTTGGAGCTGCACGGCTTCTAGCGATCCCTTGAATTTCAATTCTCTACTTTTCCGGGAAGTGCCTCAAAAAAATTTTCGAAAATCACCGCCATGTATTCTTATGGAGAAAATCGCGACTTTGGGGCCCTCTGGAATCGAACCCATGACACTGAAGATCAAAATCGCAATTTTTCTGCCGGTTACTCGTTATGGCCAATACGTCGTAAAAATTTCAAGACAATGACGCTTGTGGTTTAGGCTGTGAATAAGTATCCTATCTATCTATCTATCTATCTATCTATCTATATCCTTGAATGAATCCGGAGAAGCATCTATATTTAACGAGTAAAATGTAGCTTGCATACTGCAAGCAGATCGACAACAATAATGTAAAATCGGCATTATATCGGGACGGTCTTCAAACGAAAAAAAAGGATTGAAAATACTCTTAAAATTCGCTTCAATTTAATCGTCTGGCATCGAACCTGGGTCTTCCTGGTGAACTTACTATACACCACAATAGAAGATCACCATCTCTGACTATGTGTGAAAATTCAAGCAGAAATATTTGCTGCAACTACCTCAAAAGACGTGCTACTTTTCACGAATGAAAATGGCTCTCTGGATTCAAACCAAGGACGATCGTAGAAATCTAAAACATGTTTTTGAAAGTTATTTATGATCTCTATCTATATGCTGAATTTCAAGTTTCTATATTATTGGGAAAGGTTTCAAAATAATTCCTAAAAATCGTATCAACTTCTGATTGCAGAGACGCCTGGTGTCGAACCTAGGAAATATTGGTAGCTGTGAATGCACAGTATGACTTATTAGGACTTTATCTTATTTCATACAAAGTTTGAAGTCGATATGATGCCGGGAAGTACCTAAAACTTCTTTCTTTCATCTCCATAAGAAATGCATAAAGGAATGTAAATGGCTCTCTGGGATCGAACCAAGGACCATCAGCGAAAATGTAAAATTTGATTATTAAATATATTTATAATATCTAAACCCATGCCGAATTTCAAGTTTCCATTCCACCGGGAAAGGGTCCAAAAAAATGATAAAAATCGCCACAATGCATTTTAAACGGCCGATTTTTGCCTCGACCTAGCATCGAACCCAGGATATTTTCAGTAAAACTCATTTATTATTTCAATAGATCATGACCATATATATCAGCTCCTTGAGTTTAAAGTCCCTACCTATCCGGCAAGTATTTTTTAAAAATTCCCGAAAATCAAAGCAATGCATTTAAACGGGAAAAATTGGGACTTTGGGGCCCTCTAGAATCGAACCCATGACACTGAGGTACAAAATCGCAATTTTTCTGGTGGTTACACGTTATGGCCAATCTGTCGTAAAAATTTCAAGTCAATGACGCTTGTGGTTTGGCCTGTGAGTTTGTATCCTCTCTATATCTATTATGTATAGATGCTTCTCCGGATTCATTCATATATATACCTATATAGATAGATAGGATACAAATTCACAGCCTAAACTACAAGCGTCATTGATCTGAAATTTTTATGACATATTGGCCATAACGTGAAACCCCCAGGAAAAAAGAGACTTTGATCCTCAGTGTCATAGGTTCGATTCCAGAGGGCCCCAAAGTCCCGATTTTTCCCGTTTGAATGCATTGCCGTGATTTTCGGGAATTAAAAAAAAATACTTTCCGGATAGGTAGAGAAGTAAAACTCAAGGTGCCTATATTTATGGTCTTGGACTTTCGAAAACATCAATGACTTTTACAAAAGTTATCCTGGGTTCGATGCTAGGACGATGCAAAGATCTGCCCTTTAAAATACATGGGAGCCGTTTTTCATTATTTTTTTAGATGCACTTATCGAAATGATAGGATGTTCGTGCTTGGCTGGAAGATGTATGGTACGAATAAGTTTTAGAAAAAAATTTTCATAAGACCGTACTGTTCCTGGGTTCGAAGCCAGAGCACAATAACGTTTCTCTCATAAGGAATATAAAGGAAAAGTAGGACGTCATTTGAGGCAGTTGTAACCAATATTTCTGCTTGAATTTGCATACGCGGTTAGAGATGGTGTTTTTCTTTTGTGCTGCATAGAAAGTATTGCCTGAAAGACCCGGGTTCGATGCCGGGCAGTAAAAATATCACCCATATATAATACTATGGGGTATCTTTTCATAATTTTTTATGCATTTATCGATATGTAAGGGAGCTCTTGCTTAGATGGAAGATGTATATTAACACTTTGTTTAAGAAAAAAAATAGATAAGACCATGCTGTTCCTGGGTTCGATGCCAGAGCACATTATAATTTCTCAAATAAGGAGTGTATGTGAATAGTAGGACGTCGTTTGAGGTAGTTGCACCTAATAGTTTTGCTTGAATTTTCACACATAGTTTGATATAGTAATTTTCTATTTTGCTGCATAGTAAGTACACCAGGAAGACCGGGGTTCGCTGCCAGGTGATTAAATTGCAGCGAATTCTACGAATATTTTGAATTTTTTTTTTCTTTTGATGTCCGTCCCGGTATATGATGCCGATATGAAATTAGTGTTGTCGATCTGCTTGCAGTATGCAAGCTACATTTTACTCGTATCTATTATATATAGATGCTTCTCCGGATTCATTCATATATATAGCTATATAGATAGGATACAAATTCACAGGCTAAACCACAAGCGTCATGGACTTGAAATTTTTACGACATATTGGCCATAACGTGTAACCACCAGAAAAATTGGGATTTTGAACCTCAGTGTCATGGGTTCGATTCCAGAGGGCCCCAAAATCCCGATTTTTCCCGTTTAAATGCATTGCTTTGATTTTCGGGAATTTAAAAAAAATACTTGCCGGATAGGTAGGGACTTAAAACTCAAGGAGCCTTTATATATGGTCATGATCTATCGAAAACATAAATGAGTTTTACGGAAAATATCCTAAGTTCGATGCTAGGTCGAGGCAAAAATCGGCCGTTTAAAATGCATTGCGGCGAATTTGAAGATTTTTTTTGGACCATTTTCCGATGGCATGGAAACTTGAAATTCGGCGTGGGGTTAGATATCAAAAATATATTTTATAATCCAATTTCTTATATTCGCTGATGGTCCTCGGTTTGATCCCAGAGGGCCATTTACATTCTTCAATGCATTTCTTATGGAGATAACGGAAACAAATTTTAGGTACTTCCCGGCATGTTATCAACTTCAAACTTTGCAAGATACAAGAACAAGTCTTTACAAATCAAACTTTTCATTCACAGCTTACAATATGTCCTGGGTTCGACACCAGGTGTCTCTGCAATCAGAAGTTGATCAAATTTTTGGGAATAATATTGTAACCTTTCCCAATAATATAGAAATTTGAAATTCGGCACATAGATAGAGATCGTAAATAACTTTCAGAAACATATTTTAGATTTCCAAGATCGTCCTTGGTTCGAATCCAGAAAGCCATTTACATTCGTGAAAATTAGAACGTCTTTTGAGGCAGTTGTAGACAATATTTCTGCTTGAATTTTCACACATAGTTAGAATTGGTGATCTTCTATTATGCTGCATAGTAATTTACCAGTAAGACCCAGGTTCGATGCCAGACGATAAAATTGCAGCAAATTTTAAGAATATTTTAAATCTTTTTTTTGTTCTTTTGAGAACCGTCCCGATATGATGCCGATATGAAATTAGTATTGCCGATCTGCTTGCAATATGCAAGCTACATTTTACTCGTATATATATATGATATATGAATGAATCCGGAGAAGCATCTATATATAATAGATATATACGTATAATACACACACACACACACAAATACAGTAGAATAAAGAAGAAGCCTATTATAACGAGTACAGCATGTACTCAGAGTTGAGTTTTTGAGAGCTAGTGATATTTTGGCCATTGTCTGTCTCTCAGCAAAAAGAATAGGGAGTTATGTCTATTATGACAAGTGGTTATTTCTGTAGTATCGGTATAATGAGTGCCATGTTTCTGTATTTGCCTAGTAAGAGATATATCTCAGAATTGTCAATTGAAGTGAGAGACCAAGTCTGACAAGCAAACAGTAATCTGAGTCATGTTATCACTTCAAAGAGTAAAAAAACTGAAATGAAATTATGATAGTCACATAATTCATGCATTTGTTTCCCACAACTTTTGTAACATTTCATTGGCAAGGATGCCCCTGGGAGCTTTGATCAGAGACTTCTCACGAGTTCCATTCTCCACTTTGTACATCCTATCCCTTCTTCTCGTTTCTTTTTGCCAATGCTCCCTCTAGCCTGCAAGGGAATTTTTAATTGAGTTCCCACCTAACTAGAATTCACCGGGGGGATTTTTTTTCATATAAAACCTGCCACCAAATTGTCTGATCCAGGATGGGTGGGAATATGGGAGATGAATGCAGTGGATTATGAAAAATATCTTGGGAAAGCCAGTTGGTATGAATTAGGTTACATAATGATATAACATTACTTTTGGATGATTATTGAGCAATATTTTTCCACATTTTACATTAGAGGATACATTTTGATTATGGTTTATGAATCAATGAAATAATTTTTTTGACATGAATGTATGTAATTTTTATGCATTCAGTATTTGCATAAAAAACCCTACAGTTCCATTCTGCTGCACTCCCTGCACATTTAGCATTAGAAACTGGATATAACTAGTACACTTTATATTGAGTTTATAATGATACAATCATAATATTTGACAATCATATATATTTACATATATTTATTATTGTCATCATATGATCATATGTCTACAGCTTCCTCCTCCTATCTACCTAGCCCAAATTATTTCTATGTAACAGAGAAATTAAGATAAAGGATTTAAATTTTTTTTTTCTTTATTTCAGCTGCACTTGTTCTCACTTCAAATCCTGAATACAAAGGTTAAATTTTCAGCATGTGGATTCTTCACAGTAGATTTAAAGCTCCTAACGTTGGTATGTTGTTATGAATGCCAAAGATCTTCTAATACTTGAATTTTCACTCTTCAAAATATAGTGAAATCCTGATCCTACATTCTTGTTTATAATATTTTTGTGGCTCTTAAGGTTGATATTTTGAGGTCCCAACAACAGCAACTGAATGTTTTGTTTATTGCATCTTAGGTTTTTCTGCAACTAGAGATCATTTTCCTTGGTGCGGTAAAAATTAGATCAAGATTGCATTGTATTCTTTAAAATTTTGTCTTATTTAAATGACCCAACCTTTTCAGTAACTTATGACTGTGCTATCTTTCAGGATAATCCAAAATTTAATCTGTTATCTGTATTTATTTTTCTCCTTTGTATTATTCACTCTGCCTTAGAATTTTCTATCCCAGTTTGAAAGTTCAATCAGTATCAGCTTTTCATGGGTAATAAGTTTTCAAATTAGTAATTAATGTCTTCATTTTAATTCCTTCTTTGAATAAAAAGTGTAGCCAGGGCATCAAAATGACTAATCTTTGTGATAATAGGTCATTCATCAATAACATATGTAATTCCAATTGTGCTACATGTGTGCAATTAATAGTACTGTTAATTTCATTATGAATCATGTTCCCAGAGTGACTATCTGTTAACACAAAATTGGTTAAAAGTTTCTTCAACATTCACTACAAATATATTTATGATCCCTTACATTCGGTGGCCAAATCTCCTAACCCTCAAATTTTTATTTTTGAATGGTTATAAAATGACAATAGGAATTAATGTGGAATTAATGCAATTCTCTGATTTTCTTCATTTAACCCTTTCACTGCCAGTTAATATCTTCGTTCGTCACCCCAGATGCCGGTTTCTGTGCATATTGGGGTTGCATACCCTTAAAGGATATAAATTTACCAACATTCTATTAAGCTTCTATTTTTCCGAAGCTAGAGCTTCAATTTTCTTTGATGAATCAAGCATATAATCAATTTTATGATGAATACAGATTGTAAATTAAATAACTATAATTTTTAATATTTTATTATGTTAATAACTATTATCAAATATTAGCGATAGTTATATTTAAGTAATACTATTCAAACGATATATATACACACACACACGTATTGTATGAATAAATATATATCTTAACGAGTAATATGTTGCTTGTATACTGCAAGCTTACTTAAAAGACCTTTTAAAATAAAAAGTGTTTTCGAAATTTTACGTCTCTCTGTTCAGCAGATCAGTTTCGCATAATTTCCTACGGTATTACTGAAATAGTGACTGAGAATCGAAGCCAGAGTCGCTATTGAATGAGTGTAATGCGTATATTTACGGATAACACGACCTTAATCATCACACAGGGCAACCTGCTCCTGACGGTAGAAGTTTGATCGTCCAAAGTCGAACCAAGTACCATTTTCGCCGATGTCTTTCTGCTGTCCGTAACGTAAACGCAATATTATTATTATTATTAGGGTCTTTATTAGGCGAGATTGAGACTAAATATCAACCTATACATAGAATTTGAAATCGATATTCGTTCGGAAAGTTCATTAGAATTCGTGTTTGGTTTCCTATTATTCATTAGTGAAATTCCATACTGCTCCGGCATCAAGCCCAGGAACAAAATGGGAAAATAAGACAACGTTTTATTAAAGGATTTTCTTCCACATACCGGTTTACAGCCACTTATCTCTTCGGAAAGTACTTCAAAAACAACATACCAATATTACATAAATATAAGAAAATATTTATTGCGTAGCCATTTGGTTATGACGAAATATAATTACACACATACATATTAATTACAAGAAAGCATAGAAGAAAAGCATATATATACATATATATAACATTAAATGAGAAATAATACAATGACAATATATTTTACTATACAAGTATATCATTACAGTATTATCATATTAGTGATGTTCATAAAAGCAAGGATGTAAACATAACCCTGGGGATCCAGGACATTCAACGCAGTGGTATATTGTGTCTTTCCGCACTTTTTTTGAAGTTGAACACCACTGGCATCGTTTTCTCATAGTTCTTTTCTTTTCTCCTTCCGATTTTTGAGAAATTTTTTCAGGCTTGTGATATTTCTTCGCCATTAACTTTTGAATGTTTTCTGGCTTGTCAGAGTCAACCAATATGTCTATAATCTCTAGTCTGTAATCGTACAAGCTCATTTTCTTTCCTGAATATTTGCAGTAGAGAAAATAACTATTCAACAGCATTTGTTGGAAGATATGAATCCCCACTTTCTTGTACCATCGTGTCGTTTTTCTCTCGCAAGGGTAGTAGGCCATCATTTGATCACTGTGATCAATACCTCCCATGTACTTATTATAACTTATGACGGATTTGGGTTTTTTAGTCATTCCACCGTTTCTCTTCTCCACTTCCATCATTTTTTCAGGGAATTCGGATGAAATCACAAGCACCTCTCTTCGGTCTTTCCACTTAGATACACACACGCTCTTTCCGCGAATGTACTGTGACCTAATCTCCCCTTTTCTTAGTTTCGCTCTTTTGGATTTTCTCTTCTATTTTTTCGTAATGTGCCTGTCGAATGTGTCTCCTTAGCCAAGAGATTCAATGTTAACTCTACGCTGTTGTAAAAATTGTCCATGTAAATCGAGTGTCCCTTGTATAGCTTTCCATCTAGCAAACTCAACACAACATTCGACGCATGACCCTTTCCCCCAACTTCCATGTCTTGAGAGCCAGTATAAACAATTATTTTATGAACAAATCCAGTTGACTCAGCAAGCATGTAAAGTTTGATGCCGTATTTGTGCCATTTTCCCCTAACAAACTGCTTAAAAACTAAACGACCCTTCCAAAGGATCAATCCTTCGTCAATGGACATTTCTCTTGCGGGGAAACAAATTTGATTCATGCGATTATTAAAGAAAATTATTAATGGCTTAATTTTAGATAAACGATCTGTGGGTGCAGATTGACCTTCTAAAACATTTGTAGAAAAATGAAGCACTCTCATTATGAGCATAAACCTATTCCTACTCATGAAATTCTTAAAGCACGGGAAATTGAATAATCTATGGGTTTTCCAGTAGTCTTGCAGTCTGTTCATTCTAATCGTCCCTGTATGAAATAGCAGTCCCAGAAATACTTTGAATTCTGCTATGTGTAACTCTTTCCATTTTGTGATCCTTGATTGATCGGAAACACCTTCCAAAAACACTGCTTCTGCATTCTTATTTGTTTCCTTCACAATCAGTTCGAAGAAATCACTTGTGAAAATTAAATTGAAGAAATCAATGGGTTTGTTACCGTCAGTATCAATCCTCAGCCCTGGATTTCCTATGAAAGGGATGTCTTGAAAAAGAGGCGACTCGTCCACCCATACAACGCCTTCTGTGACTTCAGTATCGCCTTCTTCATCGTCTGAGGATGAGTCGTCACTGCTTTGTTGGAGGTCATCTTCACCACTGCTGGATTCTTCAGATGTCAACTCCTCCAGAAGATCTGATATTCTCTCCTCCTCAGCAACAACTCCACTTGCAGATTTTTTTGCTTTCTTCCTAGGTTGGGATGTCCCTGACATTCCCGGCATTTCATCCATTTTCACTGAACATAATCATGATAATAAAATGTTAATGTAAAACTAGAATTTTTTATAAGAGTTAGAACTGAATGAATAGAAATGAATCTAATTCTACGATTTCACTTAAATAAAGACATTACTATAATCAACATAGGATATTACCGAATAATAAAATAAAATAATTAAAATAAAAAATATCAAATATATATATCTTACCTTTTTGAAGATAATGAAGTTCTCCAATAACCGAGGTTGATTAACCAGCTGCCGTTTGTATTCTCTAAATACAAATATAGAAAACTAAAACCCCGTAGAATAGAAATCAACAGCGCACCAAAATCTACGGAGATGATTCTTGTTTGAGATGTTTAGTCAAACTGAAGGCAGACAGCTCAAAAATATATACGTAGAAATATTTAGAAATGGAGGGAGTTTATTGCAGACCAGCTGCAAGGAACGTGCGAAAAGGATGTATATGAAGATATCTGAGAAGAGCCGCTTTCTTTCAGAAATTGCAGTGTTTTTGGAAAATACCAACGGGCTTCCCACATCTGCTAGCGTAGAGCCGCAAATGAAAGCGAAGAAATCCCTCAGTAACAGGGTAATAAAATTTACAGCTAAAAATGAAACAATAGGGTGGCCTCTCTTACCCATCCTAATTCAAGGGGAGACATCGGTCGAGTCATAAACCAAGCCCGGGAGGATTATCCCTATCCTGAGACACGCGCCTAACTTATATTCGCATGTTTAGATCTTCTTCACTGAAAAATGAAGCAGCTAAATATTTTTCCCAGATTGAACAACATATTCTCACCTCCGGATAAATATAAGGGTCACCTATGAACAAATAACAAAATTTTAGGGCTTTCCATAATAACGAGTATAAAAAATCAGCCGTGAAAGTGCAATGGAGTATTATATTTTAATTGCTAATTTGTAAAGTGAGAAAAAATAAAATACAAAGAGCATTTCCAAAACCACAGGTTTCAGAAGGCATATAAATAAAGAGGTGCCATAAAAGTTTAAAAAATACGAACCAATTAATGTTACAGTAAAGTAGAATTTCTTTTATACGGGAAAGGTTTTCTTAGATTATAATAAGCATTAGAATATTATAATAATAGACTTCCTACTAGTCTTGGTGGGAATTATATTATCTACTTAGCGAAATCTAACGGAACCAAAATCATAATAGTCATATTTAATCGTAAACAGAAATTGCAAACTGGTGAAAAGTGAGCGGAAAATTTAGCAAACATTTTCTTTTAAAAGTAAACTTCTTTTCTTTTCATAACCAAAATATTATGCATTGGCTTCAATTACATAACTCAATTACTATAAATTTAGAGATATATTTAAAACATCATGTAAATAAACATACGCTTAAGGAAGCTTTTCGAGCTTTTTAAACTTTTTCCCATTATTCTGGGTTTCCAATTCCGAGAAGATTTATTTCTCAACCTTCGTAAATATACGGGAGTCTAATTTTAATTCATAAAAAGAAATGCTACAAAAAAAAGTTGTAAATACTATGTCACAAAGATGATATAAATAGGAAAAGTTCACGTGATTCACACGAAAAATAAAAATTGATGAAATCCCAAAAAAAAATTAGCGACCCAAAAAAAAATGCGTATTCAGATGCCTCAGAGAGCAAACTGAGTGACGTGCCGGACGCTAGAGGATCCATTCCGACCGAAAGAAGCCCCGACGCCAAAGGCGGCACTACGTGAGCGACATGGACCGACGCCACGTGGCGTCAGGTGGCACGCAAAGGGTTAAATGAAACATTTAGTCATATCATACTAGTCGTAGTAACAAAAAATAATTAATGCATTTGTTAAAAACTAAAGGGCTTTCCAAGTTTTTGATAAATTTATATAATAAAAAAACGTTTTACCTAATCTTCTCATCTGCCCTTTCCATATCATCCCAGTAAGGATGGATTAAGATTGATTAATTTTCAGATATCTTTACTTCTACAGTTATTTTGTAACCTCACAAATTAAATTAAAATTATGCCGTATGTGAGGTATTGATAAATAAAAAAATAATTTAAAACATACATCTGTGATAGTTAAATGCTAAAATTCATGGTGTTTAAATTTAGGAATACCTTGAAATGTATTGTGAGAGAAACTGATTTTCTATATATTAACATTTCTAAATCATCATAGAAACATGGAAATTCACTGCTTTCAAACCAATTTTCAATGTTTCTATGGTGATGTTGTTCTGATTAATAAAAGCAGCCAACCATAATATAATAAAATTACAAGTATACAATATTTTAAACTTTTATATGTGGAAATCTGGCAATCATTCAACAGCATCACTACTTTATTGATGTTACAGTAAGTTTAAGACAATGTATCATTACTTGTCTACTATTAATCTCTCAGATAATTTTTCAATTGCATTAAATTTTACTGTATGGAATTATGTTGTTGATAACATAATATTGTCAAATATAATAAGATGTAAAATATAGTTCTTAAATAGTGAATAATTAAAATCATTAAAATTATATGTTAGTTGAAAATATGCACATCTTCCTTTAAATCATTGCAAAAGTATATTATCACCTTCTGTGTTTTCTGTGAAATAATTCTATGTAGGCTAGGTAATTGTTATGAGGATACTACAATAAGGAATGTATGTTACTCACCTGTTCTTATATTCTTTTTCAGATATTTGCAGCTGCTACACAATACCTTGTAATTCTGTTTCAGTTTCACTTTGCTTGCAAAAGTGAATGTAAATGTGTCTAATTCTTGAGTTTAGCTCATCCAAATTAAAGTTTACACTCTGAGATTTATTTGCACATTCCTTTATTTTTGTTTTTATATATGATAATCTTACATCCATAAAGGTATGAAGTTATCATTCTTAAACAACATCAGCCACATTTTTATTTAAGAATGATGTATATACCTAGTTTGGTAATTAGAAAGATTTGTACACTTTTAGATAATGGAATAAATGTAATCAAACATAAGATTCAAAACCATAATGAGAGAGAGCTATACAGAAATGAGAATTGATATATAGACTGGGAATTGGTATGATAAAAGGCTGTTGTGAAAGTGAAGTTTATGCATGTGAGCAAATGTTTTATTAAATGGCATTCGTGGAATTGTGGTATCTCCTTGCCTTCTCCTGGGTAGTGATGCATACGATATTCATCAATTTCCCTAAGATGAATTCTATGATTTTCTTTATAATATTTATTAATAGGATAAAAAGTATAACTTCCCTCTCTTTGATATTTCTCTATTCAATACTCTCAATCTCTTTTTAGTTACTACTGATTTAGTTTAATTGATATTTTCCTGACTTCCTTTTGATGTTACCTGTTGGAGTGTATGATTTCTTCAGTTCCTTCCATTGTTTCATCATTTGCCAGGTTTCATGCATAGTTTCACGCATAGATATATTTATCACCCGGCATCAAACCCGGGTCTTTCTGGTGATACTTTCTATGCAACACAATAGAAGATCACGGTCTCTAACTATGTGTGAAAACCCAAGCAGAAATATTGGTTGCAATTGCCTCAAACGGCGTCCTACTTTTCACATGTATTCCATATGTGAGAAATTGTAATGTGTTCTGGCATTGAGCCCAAGAACAGAATGGTCTTATATAATTTTTTTCTTAAACAGGGTCCCAATTATTATTTATTCACTGTTAAATAATGAAACTTAGGTTATTTTTTTGGAAAATAGAGCTAATAGTCTATGTTAAGGCATTGCTTCTTAAATACTATGGCTATGAGATATGGAATGGTTGATTCTATATGTTACACTTATTACCCTGCTAAATGTATTTACATGAGGAATGATAAAGAAGTAAACCCTAAAAGTAAGAACAATATTTTATTATTTTTATGTACTAATATCGATCCTCATTTTAAATTTTGTTGTAAATACCAAGTTAATTTCATTTTTTGCCCAATGGCAAAATAATGTGATTCATTCTTCCTGTTATTTACATACGAATTCTTTCAGGATGGGGGATGGGATGTGAGTATCTTAAAAAGTTAGACATGAATTAAATCTAACTCAAATGTAATGGTATCCTGTCATGGAAGTGAATACTGTGAAAGGGCAAGGCATGAACTACTTCTGCAATGCTAATTATATGAGAAATAGAGCTGGTGATTCCTTAAATTAGAACAATTATTTTGAGAAATATTTTTAGAAAGAGAGTGATTGAGAAGTGCATACTGGTTACAAGAGCAATATTTTATTCATGCTTCACTTGCACCAGTTATAGATACTCGTTTTAAAATTTGGTGTTGATATCTAGTTAATTTTATGTTTTTACCCAATTCCAAAACCATAGGATACATTTATTTAACCTATATTAAATTACTTTGAACTTATTCGACATCCTGCATATTTCTCATTAGAGATTAAAAATAAAATAAAGGACCACCAGCAGTCTCTCAGAAAGTATCAATTCTTCAGCTGATGTGGAAGCTGAAATAGATGCAGAAATATAGTGTTCTTATGTGTGTATTTTTATATCTTTTCAGTAGTATGAATACAAAATGAACCATTGAGATTGTGTTACAGATGCACCATTCACATAAGGAAAGATCTTATTTTCTTCCTTTTTATGACTATATGCTAAACTTCCTTTGCCAAGGTGAAGACCTACATTTTATGATCACTGAAGTCAGTGAAGCTGTTCCATTAGGTATTTCATTAAATTAAAATATCTGTTGCTGAGAATTTTCATGATACCATGAAAATCAGTTTGGTCAATATTTGAGCCTCTTGCTAGCTACAAGGAAGCTCAAGGAAGTTCAAGTGGTTCAAGGGAATTCATTTAGTCTAGGTGTTTTCCCTGGTGTGAAATTATCCATCAAATGAAGAAATTAACTTAGGGATAACAGGTAACTTAGATATAAATATATATGTTGAATCTAATTTATGTACTGCAGAAGTTATATTAAGTTGGAATAACTTATCACATTTGTTCAGATGTCATAGGAAAGGTAAAAAAACAAGGTACCTCCCACCCACACTGATTTATTGTACAAAAAGTCAAGATTGTTATATTTTAAGTACAGGAAACCTCTGACTAATGCAAATAGCATGATTAGAAAATCAGTTCCTGAGTAATTAGGAGGTCCCTCAATTGCATGTCTGTTCTTTCCCCAATCCACTTTGCAATTGCTTCAGCAGCAAACCCAACTCTCTCATTGCATCACTGTGTTTAGGCTTTCCTTTTGCTGGAAAATGCATGAAAACTGGAGCAGTGTTGATTCGAAAGGTTTGGAAAATATCAGATCCTTCATCAAAATCCACAAGGGCAAAGAATAATTCATTAGATTGAAGTTGAGAACAGTGAAATGAATTAGCAACAATTAAAAATTCATGACATGCGGTCATACTCTTTTTTTATTAACATCCGTTGAAGAGTATTTAACATATATTTAATAGGGGAAAATCAACCATATCATGAAATATTCTCATGTCCATGTTTTGCAATTCCTATAGATTTTTTAAGCTTTCATCATAAGCACGAAATTAAATGGATGAACAATATTCAAAGTTAGGCAAAATAAATATAGTTTATCAAAATATTAGTCCATGAACTTCAATGTTTAGCATGTTAATGTGCTGTGTTAATGTTGGCCAGGTTTGTACACTCCTGGCCAAAATTAACGCAGCACCTCCCTAGCAATCCTTACGGCTGGTGCTGCGTTAATTTTGACCAGGACTGTACTTTGCTATGTCAGTGTACCTGCTATGAATGAATATCTTTACTTTACCAGTCATCCGTATTTTCAGTTAAATCAAAAATTCCCATACATAAAGTAACACCAAATAAACAAAAAATTTCGTGTAGAGTGACATTACCCAGTTTTTATGAATCATCCCTTTGCAGTTTTGACATAACCTAACATAAAAATTAGTATTTACAGTAATATTACCGAAGAAAACCATCACCTTCATGTATACCTAAAATAAGTTAGTTAATCAATGTCTACTTCCAAATTGTGTATGGGGCCACAATATTATTATTAGTATATATTTCTATCTGTAACCCTTCACCTCTTGCAAGACCATTCACAGATGGTGTGATTTCTTTATCAGTATCACTCTCACTTGAAAAGGCTGCACTAATGATGGGCAATGTGTGAACAAGTCAGTTCAAATGAGGGGCTCAGCAAACAGAGCTGTGAGGGTCTTGGATTTGGTGTGTCCTTCTCCTCTCTAGGCACACAACACTCATTTTCTGCTCTCTCTGTGCACACGACTATTTCTATGTGACAATTCTTCTGCTCTCCCTCCTTCTCCTTTATTTATCTTTATTCATACTTTTTAAATAATTCTTAACAAGAAGAAAGGTGTAAGGGATACATATTAAAAGTGGTGGGATTATTCTAAAAATTTGCAAATACCTGAAGAATACACATATTTAAAGTAAAACTTATAAGCCTCACATTAAAAGCCATTTTTTGGCATCAAGCTATAGATATCAGTATCAGGTTTGAGTCTATCCTGAATGGGTTTTTCTCCACTTATGGCAGCAATGCTATCTTGGTGAGCAAAAGTAAAATGAAAGAGTTGACCTAATAATTGTACATTAATTGTTTATAAAGACTCCTTTGTCCACTAGACCTTCTCCTTAAGAAAAGGAGGAAGGCAGAAAAGAGGCCAGTGCCTGCATTCACGCTGCTACAGATGTCGCGAGATTCAAAAGTCTACCGGCAATATTAGGATTAAGAATTGAAATCATTTCAGAAGCAGGCAGCACCCATACATGAATTGTATGGGGTATGGACACACAAAAAATTTCTGCAACCTAAAATTTTTAACATAAAGGAATATAAGAGAACCGTCCCCAATTACCCTACAAGGTAAGGATGGAGGTTTTAATTAGAAGAAATCCGGAGTCCGAAAAGGAATATCGTCGAGAGAGAGAAAGAGTTTCCTGAGTCTTTGCTTAGTTCCATTGGAACTGAGTTAGAACTGAACTTTCATTCGAACGGAGGCAAAAAGAAAACAGCAATGGCCATGAAGAAGAAGTGGCAAAGAAGAACATTTTGGATTTGAACCAAGGTCCTTCACGGCAGGGACCTCAAATTCCCTATCTATGAGTAAGCCCTTTCCCTCTCTATGAATATTCCCTCCTTCGGAAACGAGGTGGTCATTTGTCAACTCCCCATTCTAATACGTGCATTCTCATATTAGGATTCCAATACTTCCTTAGTTTTATTTTTGAAAACTTCGATAAACACGCATGCCTTACAGTGAGTTTGACAACTTCGAAAGGTGCGTGGAATATGTTAAGGCCAAGAAATCAACTTATTCGAAGAGCGGAAGTTAGAAAATTAAAAAAATAAATAGCTGTTTTGCAGAACACCATAGGGCGACTCTAGCTCATTATTCAATTTTATAATTCTTCGCCCGCAAAAAGAATACTTAAAATACAAATGAACAAACTCAAATGAACCCTCTAACAAATAAACAATGAATATTAAATAAGCCATTTATTAATTCCCTACTATGACAAATTCGAGAATAATCTGATTTCCAAGTAAAGGACACTAGTTCCAAGTGCAATCAAAAGAGACACTAAAATATACAATTGCCATCGATAAAGTGACCAGATTTCTGATCTGCTCAACCGGGACAAACTGTCACTTCTCCTGAAGCATAGGCAATATTACATGTATGTATGTATATATGCATACATGGCGAAATTAATAGGCGAAGTTGGGACAAAAAATGTATATGTTAAGCAAAAAAGGCATTTTAAGCCAATTTCAAATACACAACCACAAAAAATATTTAAACGTGAATTGAGAACAATAAAAAAGTACAAGAAAATGACCGACAATTTTGTTGAAAAACTCAACAAGGAGTGACCAGGAGGACATTTAGGTATGAACCAATCTTCAAATGAAATTTAAATTTCGTTGATCCAGAAAGGGGAAGCTACACTAGAAGGAAATTTGAATTGTCAAATTTTTTCTGCTCAGCGAAAACGAACGAAAGTATTGGTAGGCTTAAGACTTGTTCGGTTCATGATTAAAATATAACATTCTGATAACTTTTGCTGAAAATTATTCAATGTATTACTTTGATTTTAAAAATAGTTTAAAATGGTATACATTGACTTAAACTCAACAATCTTATCCTTTTTACTTTCTCCATATACGAAGTATAGAGAAAGTATTGTTTTCATGAAAAAATTCGACTTCGAGATTTCAACGGAAATACATGTTTTGGGGTCCCTAGAACACGTTTTGACCATTTTCGGAATGATGTCTGTGTGTATGTGTGTGTGTGTGTGTGTGTGTGTGTATGTATGTGTGTGTGTGATAGTGGACGCTCTAACGTGAAAACTATTGGTCGTATCAACACCAAACTTTATATGTAGTACTGTGGTGTGTGCTGTCAGAGTTGATTAGTGTTTGGAGTAAATCGGTCAACCGGAAGTCGAGCTTTATTCATTAAAGCTAATTTCCGGTTTTCAAAATATCTCCATAAATATGATATATACGTATATTGTATTACTTATAAAAGTGTTAGATAATATAATTTACTATAACTTTTGTATTTAACATATTTTTGTATCACCGGTTGATTAGGAGTTATTCGTGAAATATTGATAAACCGGATGAATATAATTATGTTCTTTGTGGGCGCTCTAACATGAAAACTGTTTGTCGGATCAACTCAAAATTTCATATATAGTACTTTTATTACAGTCGTTAGAGTTGATTAGTTTTTGGAGTGAATCAGTTAACCGGAAGTTGAGCTTCATTCATCAAAGCTCATTTCCGGTTTTCAAAATATCTCCATAAATATGATATTTAGGTATATACTCTTATTTATAAAAGTTTTAGAAAATGTAATTTACTATAACTTTTGATTGAAACATATTTTCGTATCACTGATTTTTTAGGAGTTATTTATGAAATACTGATCAACCGGAAGTTGCTGATTATGTACTTTGTGGGCGCTCTGGGCTCTATAGGCGGAAGGCCAATTCCATCGTTTTTCATCGATCATGTCCCGAAAAACATTATTTATAATGTTTTTGGCGTCAAAGATAATATATATATATTAATCACTCATCTTCCAAGTTTAGATTGAATATAGAGTTCGAAATCACTGGAGTAGATAAATATTTACATCTTATATATGGAGAAAGTCATGTGCTGGCCACATCAGATTTTTTGTTTTTGCAATTACTGTATCAAACATATGTAGGGCTTTTTCATGTAAGATGCTGTTTCAATCATTATTTTTACAAGCGTTTAAAAAAGAACAAAATTTAAAAAACAAACTTATTATTTTGATAGCCTTAATCCAAAGACCGGTACAAATTAGTGTTTTTGATTAGTCTTTCGGGACACCGGGACAAACGCCCCAAAACGGGTACGTTACCCATCGAGCAACGGACAATATTCTCACGTTAGTCGACATCAGTGTCTGCAACATCTCCCACTCGTGTTTGCTGATCGGCGATCTTGACCGAGATGCAATTTCGAAATTCGCATTGACTGAATTTTCTTTTCAGCGAATAAAACTCCATTGGACGCTAAAAATATCTGACTGAATCGTGCAATTAGTGTTCGTGCCATCGAGAAGTACGCTTGAACGACGTCTTACTGCATATCCGCCCGATATCTAAGTCTTAAAGTACGAATTGAGCGGCACTAAAAGTGTACAACCACCGGGCACCACACATTATTACGTCATAAAAGGCTTCGAAGTTAGGGTGGAGAAATACGTATTGCCGCGCAATATCCCCACCCGCGGGGGGAGCCACGCCCCACACCGAGGCGCGGCTCTGGGTTTGACAAGCACCGACTTATCAGCATTATTTCGTTCTGCAAACATTTCATGGATGCGACTGCGAAACCTAGCGCGAGATTCAGTTTGAAATAGATTTAATATCTTTTAAGTGCATCTTTCAATCTTCAGACTGCCAGACCTTTCAAACTTCAGTCAAATATCACTCTAAAAGAATACCTGATCACTTTCACAAAATTTGGCATCTGCACTGCCAAATTAGGCATTTTAGATTCCATTATGAAAGGCAGGTTTAAATTCCATCATGCTTCCACGGATACTTCTTTCCCTTTACTTTTCTGATAAAAAGTCGCATTGCTTCCTTCAATTGCTCAGACTAAAGATAAAGAGGCTCTTGGCCTACGAAGGTGAAGCCACCGCACCTGGGCGACGTCACCCTTGGTGTCTCCAAGCGGTTGAATTGGATGAGACTTCAGTGAACACACTTTTTGGAACAAATTTCCCATTTTCTGGTATTTTCTAGCAATGACCGTCACACTTTGTATGGTGCAAGCGCAATTTTTTTATGATTCTCCATTTTAAATGCTATGCAACGTATTAATCTAATAACAGGAGGTTCGCAATCCGGCAATCTCACTCAACGTGCGCACTCCGGGGGCCGAATCTCTTTCAAAACTCCCGCACCTAAGGAAATAAGGACATTGTTATAACATGCTTCGCAACGCCTGTAGGGACATCTCACTAATCTAACCCCAATGTGACGATAAAATGACAAAATATCGGTTTAATGCAATTTTCACACATCAATTATTCATGTAACTTAGTTCTCTCGCCTCCTCACGAAGTCGAATTGAAGTTTATGTCGCTACTCCAATTTCACCTTTCGCCTCGCTGCACAAATTCCTCATTTCACACCGATTCCCTGCTCCGTTCATTCGGAGAAGTGTGATTCTGATGTTCATTTCGTCGATCATTTATGCGAAGATAAGGCTCCAAAGTCGAATGCAGAGGTGAGAATTTGCGTGATTTCACCTTCTATTAAGCCTGACATTAAGTTCGGGTATAATGTCTCCGGATGCACGTCATAACGTTAGGTTTAACTTATCAACAGGAAGTTTAATTGAATTTAATTTTTTTCTACAGTCAAAACTTAATTTTTTCGCCGAAGAACAATTTTTGGAGTGCAATGGAATGATCTCTGCATTATTAAGAAAAGAGACTTTAAAATGCCATGTTATTACAATTTGAAAGACTCCTTAGAGTGAACATTCCTCGCGAATAATAATGAGCTAGGGAGTGGAATGGAGGAGAACGTATTCCACTATTCAAATCCATATCTTCAAATTGTCTTATTCGCCCGTTAAGGTCTCTAAATAACATTCCGTCAAAATGGCATTTACGAAGAATAAATCGCACGCCTGTGGAAGAGCAGTGTAAAATACCCAAACTGGTCTAAATGACCACATGCAAACAGTACGTGTTTTCAAATACTTTATGAATAATTAAACACTTTATATAAAATTCAATTAGGATCCCTCGTTCAGCTTTACTCAAAAACACCCAGCAAATCTTCCATGGCATTGTCGATAAAATGTCTACGAATTTTTTGATTGAATTTCGACTTTCTTAATGTTCTCGAAGGACTGCAGTTATTACGACGAAGGAAGGAATATATTTCATGTAGAAATTAAGTTGAACGATAATTTCTCGTAATATATACAATGTAAGGAATTACAATTGCAATTCAGCAATCGCTTTCCCCATTGTGAATTTCGAATATCACCACGGAAAAGTAGTAACAACCTATACGCATATTTACCTAAAATTGGCTCCGACAATTTAATTATTTTGAACATTTCCTTGCTCGACTTTCGATATATTTATCTAAAAAAGAGAAAATGCGTATGAGAGAACGAAAAAGTGAAATAGGAGCGATCCATTCCAACGAATCCGTCCGAGCGGCAGGTCGCCCCTCTTCCCCTCCTTCCCATCCCTCACCAGCGTTCCTATATAGACCGTGAGCAATCAGCACTCGTCCCATTCTCAACGTGAGGATCGACGAGACGTCGAGCGGAGACCCCTCGAGAGCGAACACCTGAATTACTCGAGACTCCTCGGTGACGACCTTCCATTGCCTCATTACTTCAGAAGAGGTTTCTTCCGCACCTCCTGACGTTGACGCGGAAGATTTTCTTTCGAAACTAGACTTTTCCGGGAGAATGAGTTCGAGGCAGTTCCACCGAAAGAAATATCCAACACCTCGCGGAAGAACTCCAGAAAACCAAAGGACCAGTCACCGGAGGAATCATCTCATTCCTGTCAAAATCCACTCCGTTTTCCTGCAGTTAGAAATATCTGGACCATTCGATCCATGACGGAGAGTTGAATTGCGGAGATGACCGATCGAATTCTTTTTCTGAAAGCACACGTTTTGACAGCACTGAAGATCGCCAGCCAAATTCCCTGTGTTCCACGAACATTCTCGGCAAAATCGACGACGAGAAAATAATTCCTCTACGGATAGAAGCTTCTGCTGAGCATCGGAATCTTCAGCCTCCAGTAAAGAAGATCGAGAAGAAAGTGAGTGGTTTTAGTGTTGTGAGCTATGGTCATTTTAGTGCATAATAGTGAAAATAGTGAAGTGACTTCAAGAGGAGGTTCAGTACGCCGATGGAACGCTGAGCACGGCCACCGCTGGAGGATTCCCGCAGCTTAAGGTAAGGATCGTCGTCTTACAGGTGAAAGGGCGGCAGGTTCTATAGAAATGGGCCCGACACGAACCGGGCGTTAGCGAACAGGCCTGCATTAGAGTTTGGGGGGAGTGGGAAACTTGGTTAAGTAGGGCCCACTTGATGGGCGATAGTGAAATTCGCACTGCATTGTTTGGGGGGAGTGGGAAATTGAAGTGTCCGGTATTACACAAACAAATACAGACGGGCTCGACAGCCATTAACGAATAAATTTAGTCTTCTTAAAAGTCTCTCTCTCTCTCTATCTTTTCCGTGGCAATGGTTTTCATGCCATTGTCACACCATGGTTTTATAGGGCTGGTTAATTGCAACTGTCGCGAGCGTCCCAATCCCCTCGAAAGGTTTATGGTAACAGTTGCAGTTTTCTGGCGAAATCCCTCCATTAAAAAAAGGGAAAAACGAGCTGTGCACGATACGTCATTACGTAGCTTGGAAACTCGTGCAAAATCTCTCTATTTGGTAATCTCTTATTTAACAACTGTAACAAATTGAGTTTTTTAAATTAATTTTTAGAAATTGAATGATTGTCACATTTACCAACGAAATTGTTCCTATAAGTTTAATATTTTTTGTTTGATTTCCAGAAACAAGGAAAATTTGTCAACAAGTGACAGGAAATTCAATGCCTTGGAGAACTTTTTTCCGGATAAAGGTCTGGGTAAGGAAATTCTAATTTTTTGAAGTTTGTTTGAAATCTATCCTTAGATGTTGAAGATTTTATAAAAGTGTGTTGTAGCCAAGTAATGTTATTATTAGAATGAATTTTCTGTAGTCCTTAAGATTAATTTCGTTAAAGTTAAAGAAGGCTTGAATGTAGTTTTCCTAACTTTCATTAGAAAAATTATTTTCAGAACGGTGATTATAATCAAAACTTAATTAAATTTTGAATCAGCATATCTATTTAAAAAATTCCATATACTCGGCTATTTATAAACTGTAATGGTTAGTTCAAAACTTTTTAGTTTTTTATTCATTAAAATGCTCTTGATGGGATTAAACAATGTTGAGTCTAACTATTTTTATTCAAAAGTCTCTTCATTACTGTTCTCAGAATATGCTGCATATCAAGCCAACACCTTAGAAAGTGATTGCTATTATATGGCTGCCAGTAAAGACTTTTCTTTCTTTTAAGATGTCTTGGAATAAATTAAAGGAAACCAATAGAATTGACATTCTCGAAATTACATCGTAATAATATATATTCTCGAAATTATATCGTAATAAAATGTAATACATGCTTTCTATTCTTTCAGGAATTCCTCCAGTTTGGTGTGCTTCTTTTCCATCACTGGGATTCCAAGATTTTATGCTAATAGCTTGTGATATTTTCATTGAAATTGTTAATAATAAATGCTTTAAGATAAATTATATCGGCTTCGAATTATTCATTATGGAAATGGGACTCTATTTCTCTAAATAAACTTTGTATATATTCTTTGCGACTCTGTTCTTAGTGTTTCCTTGCGAAGCACCCAGTTGTTGAGGATAGGTTCAATCCATTGCAAATGCTGTTTTCGTGGAAGAACGCGAAACTTAAATAAAACGGATTAAAATCACAATGGGCAGTAGTGGACGGTGAGTTGGACCTCACTGCAAAATGGTATTTTCCCTGGGAAACACAGCAAACCACCTGACTTATTAAAAACGGTAAACATCCTTACTTGGAATCCAATTGAATCTATATTGAAAACAAATTGCAGACATTGGTCCCCTTGATCATATGATAGTTTTTATTCCTGGGGAAGAGATTGAAAACCTGTTTGCACAGTCTCATTCTGTATTTAAAATCTAATTTGATTTTACGTGATCACTTATTTCTCTAATACTTCGCTGCAGGTGCTTAATCTTTGGACATAAAATTTCAGAAGTTGATGAGTCTTATTTTTTACTAATTTTTCCACATAATTTTCTGTCATACATTATTGGTAACAATTTTCAAAAAATCAAAGCAAATGTTCATCTGGTATTAAAAGGTTTGTAAATAACTGATTGGCATTGTCTGGTGTTTTCTGTAAATACTGTATTTTAATTCAGCAATCACACCACCATTCTCTATAGAAATTTGAAAGAATTGGTTCGAATGGGGTTCGCTTCACGTAGTATATTCCATGTTGGTTCTCGGGAACGCAGCAATGGTGATTTCATATGACGACATTTCGCCGGCGGTACTGCTGGCTTCTTCAGGTCGGACTTCCGGAAACATCATACGAAATGACCACCGCTGCGTTCCCGAGAACAAAAATGGAATTTAAAAAAATTGTTTGTAATACTACCATCTTCCTTTGAAAGAGGTGGCTGTTTACAACACAGTTCTTATATTTTTAGAAGTCATTTACATATTCTTTTCTTTGTAAGCTATTTCATTCTGTTTGCATTCTTCAGTTTTTCACTTATCAATTTTGAGGCAATTTTCTTCTAATAATTCCATCAATCCTTTCTTATTTAATAGAATCATTATTTTTTGGATGAAACTTACAACTTCATAACGCTTAATAAATTTAATAAAATCTTTTGTATAGCTGAGAAAAATGTTGCAGGTTAGGGACAGCTGACAAAAATAATAGATGTTGTCTGATGATGCTGTCAATTGACTAAGGTCCAATGTATCTCAAAAGAGGGACTACAAATCCAAATGAAAGAACGAGTTTGCAGTATATTGCGTTACAAAACCCTGAATACCATTGATTTATTTATCTACCCCAAGCTAAGTAAAAGTCTACTTTCTTTCTAAATTATTCAATTTATTAATCACAAATGTTTCATTTTCATTACAGTAACCAGGTAAAAGGCATAAATTTCTGTAATGTATCATCTACTTTCCATCGAAATATGTCCATTACTTAACTACATGAATTTTTTCACTTCCTTAGAGGAAACTGGTTTTCTCGAGGAAGGAAAAGCTTTGAATTTTTTTTCAATATTGTGAATCGTTTTACTTCTGCTTGTTATCTCACATAGAATACACCCTCTAGGAATTCCCACCCCTTCATTATTTTGTCTTTTAATTTTTCAATCTCAATTTAATTTTGGTAATATTTCTGATTCTACACTTATATTGTAGAAAATGTTATCCAGAGAGATGCAAAGAGACCCAGAAGACAACTAATGATCTGATAGAACAGAGACATCATCAAGTACTTAGGAGTAACATGGCAAAGAGAAGCTCAGAATGTAATAACTTGGTTAAACATACTTCAGATTTCAGATTGAAAATGGCTGAGCCCTAACTCCCAATATGCCACTCAGCCTCTTAAGGGTTATAAACTTAAATATGCTTCTATTTGTATATTTTTCTATTATTAAATGAAGTGCTCTGGGCTGTTATAAGTAGAGCCATGGGGCTGCTCAAATTTCCTCCATTGCTCCATTAATCAATATCAATATATATATTTCTTTACTTTAATGGAAGCATATGTGTATATACACCTGAAATTAGTAATGAAAAGAGTGATGTGGACTATAAGTATGAAATTAACAGTATTATATACCCATTATGATTTTTTCCACCCCAAAAACAGTAATCTGCCATTATTGACTCAAAATCAATACTACCTTGAGTACTTATTATCTTGACTAATATATACTACCAAGATTTATCTATAAATGTGCATGTTATATGCATACATATGTATAATTTATAATGATACTTGTCAACATCAGCAGATCAACACTCAACTTGGTATTAATTAATCTTTACAAATGAAACAGTCAATTTTTCCAAATTATGTATGTTAGATAACTTTAATGATTGAAGAACTAATAATTTCTATCAATCATGGGAACAACATGTATAGAGAAACAGACATCTGATAACCTATTAATTAAGCATTAACACTTAACTAGTTGCTCCACAAAAATACGTTACCATCTGAAATTAATATTTGTTATAAAGAAGAACGTGAAAAGAAGATTTTCTTTGAGAAATGCCTTAATAAAGAGGTAACTTTTTTGGTCACAAATTTGTTTGTTAAGTTCCTTGTAGCAGGTCAGAGTAACAACCCTTTGACCTCCAAAACACATTAAAATTTTATTTGCAGTTATTACTAATCTACTTCTGAATTTGCTGTGAAGGAGACATGAACATTTTTTAAGAGTAGGGACACATAGATGCTATTGCTTTGTATTAAAAGTGTCTACTCACACTAGTTAATAACATTTTTGTTACTTGGAATATGATGGGTGTTCTAAGCTAATTTGATGGTGCTGTATACAAAAATGAAATTAGTTTTTTTCTCATCAGGCTCAGTATTCTGGGTAATACACTAATGATTTCTCTCAAACTTCCTTCAAAAAGCTTATGTTTGCTCATTCTTTAGTAACTAATTCTTTTGTTCTAGGGACATAATTACTTAAAATGGGTCCTATTACATGTGTAGAAACTTATATGTGTACTTTAAGTCTTATACAACTTCTTGTTACATCACCCCTAGTGGTAATATATGATAGCAATGAGGCAACATTGCAGAAATTGTACCCAATCACGTAAAATTGTATGTATTCAAATTTTTTCAGGACTACATCATAGAATTTTAGCATTTTGAAATAGAAAATATTGTTATTCTACAAGATGAAATATTTTTTCGATTCAGGTTTTAATTTTTCCTTAATATGATGCCTTAGTGTTGAAAATGTATAATAATCAAATAAATTTTCGAGTGTTAGGAGGGTTTGCCATTCCTCGGATACATTCTGCTGCATGTCTTCTCAGCTTAGCTTACCCTTATGATAACACCAATCTAGGGACCCTTTTACTCAAATCCTGTGTTGAGTAATTCATGTAGTTAATGGATTTTGAAGGGCCCTAGCTATAAAACCCTGACAGGAAATTCACCATAGTTTTGCTGGTAAGGGAATGTTCCTCTGCAAGTTTTGTTATATATGTCAGTTTTTACGATAGTTCCTAAAGCTACTCTAGCTACAGCACCAGCTATAACGTCTTTATCCGTACCTATACCTAACTAATATTTTATAGATGCTTTATAAAATATTTTTCCTAGTGTGAAAAGCCTATGGTCATGAAATTTCTTATTTAATCGCATTTATTCAAAGTAATGTGAAATTTAATGACAGATATTTGTCAAGGAACCTTTATAATAGTAATGCTAGCCAGAGATCGCATTTAGCTGCCCGCTATTAATTCTTGGTGCTTGTGTTAGACGTTTTAAGGCATCTTCCCTCGTGTCTCCACTGGTCGCAATATTCCCTAAAATATTTTGTCGCTATATATCCCTTGGATAGTGTCATTGCTTATCTACACTATAATCATGTTCTTATATTTTATCCAATTTTAATCATCAATAAGAATAAATGAGATTCAAATCAATTATTATAGATTTAAAATAACGATGATTATCTTCTTGAGAGTCCTCCGTGGCACATTATTAACTGAAAATCAACTTTGTGTTTCCCGGTAAGTAATATACTAGTATATCGCTCTTCTATTGTTTCTGACGGCGCATGCGCTGGCCCAACTTTTATCAGAACCCAGTGACTGCTGGTAGAGTGTAGTTGTGTAAGGCATGTCTGTGAGTAATATCGTTGATTTCTTATTTTTACTATTGAAATATCTTTGAAAAACCCTAGTGTACTGTAGAATGAAACCTTGAGTTGATTTAAAATAAGATTATCGAGGATCCGCTGCTAAAATAATAAGAAATGTGTGATTAAAGCGTGATCTTGCATTTGATTCTTTGGACATTGCTTGTGTTTGATAATGTTTATACCAAATTATCGTCAACAGAGTAAATTCTAATTTCTTTAATCGATATTTCCACCGCAATGTCTTTAATGATTAAGGCAGTGTCATTAATCAGTCATTTTAGCACACGCTAAGAATGTTGTGTTGAATGAGGAGACTTTCTCTAAGAAATGTTTGGATGAATTTTACTTGTCGATTTAACCTTTCGATGTATGCAATACTGTATGCTGTATAGTATGCTAGTATAGTATGCTGTATATCAGTCAAGTATATCGTGAATGCCTCTTAAATCAGCTTGATGGAAGTTATTTGTCCGTAATGAATTATTATTTATTAATTTGTTATGTTTTTTGCACTTTCCCTTAGCTGTCAGTGGCTGGGTGTTGGTGGAACAAGTGGATGAAGTGTTACTGCTTTCGAGGGAATAGCCTGATGACCTAGTTCTGTGTTGCAGCACACTGCTAGTGTTCGCAAAGGTCAGGTCCGCCGCCTAGGGAGAACATCTGTGAGTACGCTACATGTCAGTAAATAATTTTGATTACGAAAAATTCCTCTGGTTTTTTATGTTAATTTATAGAAACGAAACTCCTCTCAGAACTTGTGAAACATACGTCGCAGGATGCTAGCAGAAATCAGTTTTTGAAATACCACAATATTTCTGTTTCGATATATTTTATTTTATGAAGTATTTGTGCTAGTATTCATCATCGAATGCAAAATTTTCCACTTGTATTTGGTTCAGGAGTTGGTAAATTTATAGATTTCAAATTTTTCCTGTTTGCTGTATTGCATTGGATTGCATTTTCCATAACAGATTGCTGCGGCTAAATTTAATTCTTTTAGGAATGAATCGCCACATTTTTTCGTCTTCTTTATTTCTTACATTTCAAGCACCATGTCTTGCAACTTTCTACCCTGATAATCCAGCTGAAGTTACTCTGTAAGCATCATTTTTGAATTTCTCTAATAGATTTGCATAATTGATTAATAAATTCATACACTTCTCTATTTCCATCTGTTTAGTCAGTTACTCATATATTTGTCACGATTATCAGAAAATTCATCTGATCTTAATTTTGTGGTTCATTTTCAAATATAATCAACTTATTCTTTCATCCCTTAATTGGTTATGATTCCAACACTTACTAAACATTATAATTCTTTAGAGATCCTTTTTTCTGTTTAATATAATCAATCTCATCTATTTCATGGGATTCAAAGTCAGGGAGTTACATTTCTGGAATAAATAATTTCATCCTCTAACTGAACTCGTCTGGTTTGGAATACAGTTCTTGTGTGTGGCTTTTCTCATTCTTGTTCATTGATCATCCGTGAATTTCACTCACAAATTTAACGTCTTTGTTCAGTATTCCTTGCATCTTTTCTTGGCCTCTTCTTCATTATGCCAGTTCTTTGTTGGTTAAGTCTCACATGTTTTCAACACTATTCTTCTGTGTATTGAATTCTCAAATTCTCTTCTGACACTTTCTCCCAAATTTCACTCCACTCACATCAATTACCTGGGGATTCATGGGCAAATAGTTTGAACTTCATTTAGATTGGGCAAGTATTTGAAAATAAATTTCTTATGATAAGTGAGACCTTGCATGAATTGAATTTTGCATGGCTTAGTAATTATTCGAAATTCTAAAATACAGTGTTTAATTATTGTTCATTTTGTGCACTAGTTGATGTGCTCCTCGTGAAAAACTTTTGTGATATTTTAAGAAATTAAGCTCCAAATAAGTTAATAACGTTGAGGACTTTGTATATTTAAGCTTTCAGGTGGCTATACGTGCACCATCAGGTCTCAACTACAGTAGAAGTCCGTTATAACGAGTACGGCATATAGCGAGAGTTGCGTTATAGCGAGTGATTCATTGGACGTTGTCCGTCTCACAGCAAAAAGGATAGGGAATTACTTCCATTATAACGAGTGATCAAAATCTGAGGTATCGTTATAACGAGTGTCACGGTTCTATATTCACCTTGAAGGTGGCATATCTCGTAATCGAAGACGGCTCACGATTTTCACTATCCCCTTTGTCCCTCACGTCTCCTGTATCTTATCCCCTTGTATCTTGTTTTTCTTCGTCAATAATCCCACAGTCAGCAGGTTGAATCGAGTTTCCATTTTATTGGCATCCACCTGTGGGAAATGTTTTCACTCGAAACTTGACATCAAATCGTCTAACGGAAGGGAACATAAGAGATATAAGCAGCGCTGTTTCGAATTTACAGGGTAACCTCTCCCTCCCACCGATTCATTATAGTTATGAAGCGTGTGAATGAAAAATATCTTGAGAATGAAATTTGATATGAATTTCCACATGATGGCCATCGCTCTTCCATCAGTCGATCATTAGACTGAGTCCGTTCAGAGCTTTCCAATAACTGAGTTTCTAGTGTGACAGTTCTGTGATGGAGAGCAAAAGAAAGGCTTTAGATTTAGCAAAGAAATTTTAAATTGTGCGAAAGAGAAACCGCGAGTAAATCTGAAATCGGCAGACGGTATGGCATGTCATCGTCGACTGTATTTATGATTTTAAAGAACAAAGAAAAAATTAAGTTTGCATTCATGATGCAAAACACTCCAGGAGGGTGCAAAAAACTACGGCCAACGGATAATACGGAGTTGGAGTCCATTCTATTAGAATGGTTCACTCAGCAGCTATCTCTAGGAATTCCAATCAGCGGAACAATGATAAAAGCGAAAGCTGAAGAGCTTGCCCTTTGCATGAAACTGGACAATTTCCGTAGCACGGATGGTTGGCTGAACCGATTTAAAGTAAGAAGAGATCACTCCACATAATTAGCGGTGAATCCAGTTAAGTAAATGAGTAAGCGGTACATAATTGGCTTCCAATTCTCATGTAGATCCTCGAAAAATACGAAGAAAAGGTAAGTAATGCAAAAAGCAACTTATCGTTTAAATACTATAAATTGTAAGATAGGCCATGTATTTAGTGTGACAAACTGTTATTAATCTCCACGTAATTAGGGCATATACAAAGCGGATGAGACAGCACTGTTTTACAATTTACTGCCGGAAAAAACCTTGGCTGTTAAGTGCGACCGCTGCTAAGGTGGAAAAAGGAGTAAGGAGAGGCTTACAGTTCTCCTCTACACGAACATGACTAGATGTGATAAATAATTATTGGAAAATCCGTGCGTCCCCGAGCTTTTTGTGGCAAGCGAAATATTCCCTGTACTTCCGAGTCCAACGCCAAAGCATGGATGACAGGACAAATTTTTACGCTGTGGCTAAATGCTTTTGATGCCAAAATTGGAGGGAAAAATAGAAAAATTGTGCTGTTCATGGATCGCTGTCCTGCCCACCCCGTCATTAAATTGACGAACATAGAGCTTGTGTTCTTTCCCCCTAACTGCACAAGTGTGTTGCAGCCATTAGATCAGGGCATTATTCGAGCTACAAAGCGCCATTTTATATCACACCTCGTTAATACGTTAATGAAGAAGTTAATGTCAAAAGAAACACGCATCAAATGGAATGTCCTGGAGGCAATCCATGGGTTTGCATTGGCCTGGGGAAAATATCACCTGAAAGTGTGAATAAGTGTTTCAAACATTCGGGTTTAAAAAAATACAGAAAATGATTCTGTCGATGGATCTGCTGAGCTGAATCCCGAGTTAGTGCCCAGATGCTGGAGAAATGTGTCCATTAGAGTATAGGAGAAGGAATTCTGCTCTCACCAGCTGCGAATTGCCGGCACCGGAGA
Organism: Sympetrum striolatum; assembly: GCA_947579665.1. Classification (NCBI taxonomy): domain Eukaryota; kingdom Metazoa; phylum Arthropoda; class Insecta; order Odonata; family Libellulidae; genus Sympetrum; species Sympetrum striolatum. The sequence goes on along the minus strand of OX388343.1, from coordinate 115,538,668 downwards.
AAAACTTGCGTCTAACGAGCATGACTCCAACTACTTACACTACTGGAAAGCCATGTTTAATTATTAAGCTAAATCACTAAATCCTGAAGGAATAGTTCTCGGGTCTCCAGCCGGGTGCAGGCTTCGGATAAAAGCAACGTTTCGGCCACATCCTTCGTGGCCATCTTCAGGAACGAAGTTGAACTTCGTTCCTGAAGATGGCCACGAAGGATGTGGCCGAAACGTCGCTTTTATCCGAAGCCTGCACCCGGCTGGAGACCCGAGAACTATTCCTTCAGCAATTACGCCGGGAAAAACAGAGATCTTTTCTCACTAAATCCTATCTAATACGATTATCTAATGATATACTATTACTTTCGACGATAATTTAGCAATGATGATCCACATTTTATGTTAGAGGACGCACTTTGGTTATGGTTTATGAGTCAATGATATAATATTTTTGACGCGAACGTACTCTTTTACGCATTCTGAAGCATTTGCGTAGGTATTAAAAACCATACAGTTCCATTCGGACACATTTACTGACCTTGGATTCAAGAAGACGGACTTAATTAGACTTACTGTTAGAAATCGGCTATAACGAGTATCGCGTTATAACGAGTACTTTTCCGATTTTTGTCAGCTCTCGTTATAACGGACTTCTACTGTACTTTTAAAATCTTTTAAAACTATATACTCATATCATGGAGTTCTTAAACTTTATCAAGCAGAACTTAAATTATTGTTATCATGAAGTATGTTTACATCCTTCTGGATTTAACATTTCTTGGCTACTTTTATTTATGAAATAGAACTTGGAATTTCTTCAACTTAAGTCTGAGAGAAAGAGTTTCATAGGATTTGATGAGCCTCTTATGGATTGAGTACTTTTGTGTGGCTTTATAATAATAATAATAATAAAGCATTGTATAGTGTGAACTATTTGAAGTGCTCCGAATGCAAAGCTTTCAGTGAGTGCGAGTGATTCTGGAAGTAATTATCCTTTGGGTAATTAGGCTCCAAACAGGCAAATGACCTTGAGGACTTCTGAATATTTAGTTTCCAGATTACAGACTATACACACACCATAATTTCTATTCTAATTACAACATTTCCTTCAATTAAATACTCATTGTCGTATATTTTATGGAGCTCTTAAGCTTTATCAAGTAGGACAGAATTTGCTTAAAATTTTTCACTATTTTTCAAACTCATTTAATTGTCAAGAAATCTCATGAAGACATTTGAAAAATGTGTAGGCATATGGTGATTTATTTTGGTTGTTCTTTTTTGTGAAGTTTTATTTTTAATTTCAAGATTTAATACACTGGGATATTGGATTACTGTATGTCTCCAGATAATTAATTTTGTTCTTTTGATGAGGTAAGTTGGAGAGATTTCTTCATTTATTTTTCCACAAATACCTTTCATTCCTTAATATACCAAAAACATACTATGGAAATGATTTTTTACGATTTAACGATTAATCGATTCTTAATTATATCAGCTTTAGTGGTTTCTAAGAAGAAATCTCTTACTTATCCTAAATTTTACACTATTTGGAACAAAAGTGCTGGGTGTTGATCTGAAATTGACAATGGCAGTTTCAATGTGTACTTGTTATTTTTAAAGCAGCTAGATTCACACAATCCACACAAATTTTGAATAAATAAATGAACCTTGGATAGTTTATGCTTAGAAATAATCTCTCTCATTCCATTCTTTTTTTCTGCTTATTATGGTTTATCCAATTTCATTACACTTCTATTCCTATGGAGTACAGCGTTGTAAAATGACTCTGAGAAATACAAAGTTAGGAAGTTGCTGGTTTCTTGTACAGTTTGCGTGTGTGAAGGAAGCTAAATAACATGTCATTGGAAAGCAATTTTAACATGTTCGTATCTGCTTCTTCATCATTTCAGTATTCTTTTGTTGTTTTCAAATCATTCCACTTTCTTTTCCTAGATAGTATTTGAATGTCTTGCATTTTCTATCTTATGATTTCACAGTTTAGGTGAATAATATTCTTATTATTCCTGAAGGAAGATAGAGTTACTGTTTCTTTGGTTGCTCTTTGGGTGCCAAGTTGTGTTGTAGCTCTATTAATGTTATGGAATTCATATCACTTCAAACAATATCTTCTTTACATCTTACAAACTGCTAGATATCTTTATATATATATATATTTCAAAATTTTGTAGTTGCTTTTTAAAGGAATATGCTCAGATTTAATTTATTTTACTGGCCATCAATGTTTGTCAGCGTACATTCCATTTATGTTTTGTTGATTTTGGGGAAGTTTTCTAGAAACACTAGGTCCATTTAGAACCAAAAGATATTGTTATTCATTTTATAAAGGATTTTCTCAGGCTCGTAATTGGAAATGGCATATTCTTTTAAAATTCATGAGTCTTCATGTAGAAGTGTCATTTTATTTTGTAAGGTTTGGTGTTGATTAATTAAATGTTCACTTTATCGTAGGTAAAACAGTTTCTAATTGCATTTATTTTGAGAAAATTGTTAAAGCTCTTTTTACATAGTCTCTGAGAGTAAGGGCTTCTTTCTTACTGATTGAATTTTGTCTGACTTATAATCTGCATTTCTACAATTCAGTGTCAAATTGTCGTTCATTTAGTAGTTGTCCTTTGGGAAATTACACTCCTAAGAAGCTAATGATCTTTAACACCTGACTGACACGAGGAAGGTAATGATAAGGATTTCATCAAGTTTGATTAGTATATCTTGATGCATGTTCTGCAATACATTTGTTACATATTACACTGTTATTTATCTGTTTGTTTTAACGAGTCTTTAATAGTTTCTTTTCAACGTTGTTTTAATCTTCTTGAAATTTGTCTCAGTTTGCCAGTCCTATTAAATGTAATGGATTTATAGAAAAGTGTTTGAACAAGTTCTAGGCTCACTGAATTCCTGACGGAAGACGTTTTTATTTTTGTTGCAAATTCTCATTTCATCTGTCTGTCTCACAACTATTTTCTGTATTTTAATTTGAAAATTATGGCCCTTCATTTACAAGTGTCATTTTAAATCCCAGGTGTTAGTCATCTGAATTTAACACACTTCTGGGCTTAAAATTTCTTGGCTACATTTACTTTTAAGAAAAAGAACTTGAAATTTCTATAAACTAGGAGATCTGTTTGAGAGAAAGTGTTTCATTGGATTTTAAGAGTGTCTTAGGGAATGAATGCTTTATAATGATTAGGATTTCTGAATAATTGTATTGTGTAGGTTGTGAACTAATTGAAGTCCTCCAAGTGCAAAGTGTTCAGTGGATTCTAGGGGTTCTTTAAGTTAAGGGTTCTTTGGGAACTTAGGCTGCAAATAAGCAGATGACCTTGAGGACTTAAAGTTTTGCCTCTGGATTGCCGTGCGTACACTATGATTTCTTTTCTACTTAAAACATTTTCTTAGGTTTAGGAGTTCTTAAACTGTTTTCTGCAGAACTTTATTTATTTCTTGAAAGTTTCACAATTCTACATTCTATTTAATGCTCAAGAAAGAATTTGAACACTATCAAATTGTGATTTATTTCTATTTTTCCTATTTTGTAAAGTATTATTTTGTAATGCCAACATTTAAGGCACTTTATTTTCATGTCCAAGGGTCTGCATGTATATATTACATTGAGTTGCTATTTATTTATATATCTTCAGGTATATTGTTGTTTTCATTGGATTTGATTGGCCTTGATTAATTTCTTCAAAAACATTTTTGTCATAATGTGTGAAAGATATATTATGGAATTTTTTATGATGTGAAAATTCTTAATTATTTTAACATCAGTAATTTTGATAGTTAGTACAGATCTCTTATTTGATACTTGATATCTGGAAGAGTGATTTTTAATGAGTATCAATAACCATTCAAGCAACTTGATTCACTCAAACAAAGAGGAATTAAATAACATTGTGAAAATTAGATAGTTATTGCTTAGAAATCATATCACTCGTTCCTTTCCTTCTCTTTTTATTATTATATTTTGTTGGATTTAGTTCTTCTTCCCAAATACTTATGGAGTTCAATATTTTTAAGTTATTCAGAGGAATACTGCTCGAGAGAGTTGCTGGTTTTGGTGTACAGTTCTTGTGTTTGACTTTCACTTTTCACGTCTGTGAATTGCACTTCTTAATACTTAGCCTTTGGAGAGCTGTCTTTACATGTATACTTAGTCTCTTCTTCGGTGCTTCGATATCTTTTAATTGGTTTCAAATTTCCTCTTTATTTGATTGGATTTTATTTGGTTTTCTTGCATTTCCCATTATATGGCTTCACAGTTTAAGTGCATTAGGTACTTTTTATTCTTGATTGTTTCTCAGATTCTTATATTGTTATTCAGATTGCTCTTTGAGTGTCAAGTTGTCTAGCATTATTTATATCTCACTTCAAACAATATCTTTATGACATGTTATAAACTGCTGAATATCTTTATATAATTGTTCAAAGTCTTCTGTAGTTGCTTTATAACTGAATATTCTCAAATTTAATTTAATTTTTCTTTATCTCTCGACATTTCATTATGTTCTTTTGATACTAGGAAAGTATTTCAACAGACAATAGGTTCATAGTGCAAACTCTCATTTTGGCATCGGTCAATAGCTACTATTTGCTTCTTGTTTTACAATTCAAGACCCTTTCTTTATCAATGTCGGTATTTTGCAATGTTAGGTGTGAATTAATTTAAAGTTCACTTTATTTGGTGTTCAACAATATTTAACAATTTATTTATGAATTAGTTTGAAATCCTTTTACATAGGACAACTGTTTGGGAGAAAATGTTTTTCGAGATTTTAATGATTTATCGAATGACTTTTGCGTGAATTTACATTTAGAAATTAAAATTATTTCAATGTTTAATTATTGAGCATGTAGGGAAATATTTGAGAGGTGACTCATTACGTAGTTGTTCTTCTGAGAATTTTGACTCCAAAGATGCGAATGACCTTTAGAACATTGAATATTTTTTAGGTTATGATGCATACCCCTTGTTTTCTTGTTTTTTAGAAAATTTTGATTTTAATTCTTATTTTTAGATTTGTAAACATCAGCAATGTTAAAGGATAAATAGATTTTCATTGACGTTTTCATAAGTGGGTTGAAATTACTCTTCATTGCACTCAATGGTAGAATAGTTTTGTCAGTTGCGTTCTTGATCTTCAAATGAAGCTTTGAATTGAATGCTTGTCGTTATCATTGCGATTTGCAATTTGAGGGTTTCCTTTCATCTTCATTAACGTAAAGCTTTATTTGTTGAATATTTAAGAATATCTGTAAACTAAATATAATGGGTGGCTTGTATTGTAGCGAAAATGATATAGAATTTGTTATTTCCTCATAAAATAAGTCAATTTATAAATATTTTGATCTTAATTAATAATATTTGGTAGTATTATTATTGATTATTTTGACATTTTTTAAAGCCAGTAGGTTCTTTGATAATTGGTTGACCATAAATGCGTTTCTAGTAAAAAAAATTGAATCCTTTTCAGTATTTCTCTTACTTGCTGTTGAAGACTGAATTTTTCAGTATTTACTTCATGATAAACAAAGATTACAGCAATGCTAATTTGAATAGAGTGCTGTTTTTTTAGATTTGTGTCCATTTTTTGCTTAATTTTTTCAAGAAATTGTTTTTTCTCTGAGACGTTTTCATAAGTGAGTTATAATTGCATGACATAATGATGGAATTTGCAAGTTGATCGGTCACATTATTCGGTGTTGTATCCTGGGAAAAGAATACTTTCAATTATTGAGGCTATGTATTCCAATGTCTTAAATTTAGAAATTGAATTTTTTTTAACTTTAAACGTTAGAAATTTAATTTTTATCTTCATAAAAGTTTGTTGTTTTAGTGTCAATTGAAAGTCTGGATATAAGTTTTTTATTGAAATTGAATTTGTTTACTGTAGTTAAGATTTTTCAACATGACTGTTATTCAAAATTTATTTTGTTGTTAATTCATTTTTGTTGAATTGTACTGGTTGTCATGAGTTTATTGGGGTTTCAAGTTTGTAAATGAAACTGCAGTTGTTAGAAAGATTTGTAGAGCATTCACAGATTAAATTTTGGAGCATTTACAAACAAATATTAGTGGGTGATGATACTTTGAATTAGAATCTGAGTCTTTTTTTAGATTTTAAGCATTTTTCACCATTGCCACAAAGAAATAGTATTTGCTGAGAAATTTTTAGAAGTGAGTTTTAATTAAATGACATTGATATAATAAATAGTTGATCATTCCCATTGTTTAGTGCTGTATCTTGAAAAGTGATTACTTTTAACTTGAGATGTCATTGTCTTGAGAATAAGTAAGGGCTTTTTTTAAGTTTGTATTGATGCAAAACGATTTGTGATAGGGACTTGTTATTTTATACTTTGAATCCATAGAGTAATGAAAGGGAAAGCAACATAATCTAGTAAAGTTGCCATTACCAGCAAGAGAAATTGAAAGTCTGTAGTAACCAAAGTATATTCTTTGTATATACACATATAATATGGAGCCATGATAGTTTTGATGACAAACTTGGTATTTTTCATTTGTTTTGAGGAAACTTGCAGATTGTAAGAAATTCTCATTGTGTTGAATTATCCAAATTGAGGACTTAAGTTAATTCTGAGATAGTTTGCTGCTGCTTTTAAGTTCTTTCATAAGTTTCATTACAGTTTAGATACAAACTTGCACATTGGAAGTTGTTGCATGTAATAATCTCAATTATTTTCTTATGCATAGGAATGATGAATACCATGTGCTATATCAGTAAATGATTTCCCATGGAAAAGCATAATTAGTCAAACAAGTTTCAGTATCTTTTGTTTGGATGTTATTTATTTTTGAGTGGATTTTGTCAAAGTAAATTTCTTTTTACTTGCAGTTTTGTAATTATTTGAATCTAACATTAATAGAATTTTAGATATTTAGTTTGAATTTAAATGATGTACTTTGAATTTTATTAACTTGAAACAAAAATTATCAATTTAAAAAAATTTTATTGTTTTCATAAGATATTTGATTGGAAAATTTGATTTTATTAAAGTTTATTGTGTAATCAATTGAAATGTTCAATAAAATTTTCAAAGTTGTACGCATGTTTCTTCATTGCAGGTGGAAATATTCAAAGTCCGGAGCAGTGGAATATTTTCAAAGTTCAAATTGTAAACAGTGGAAAATAATCAAAGTCAAGAAACACAATAAGTTTCTCGGCTTTGATTATTTTCCAATGCTTACAATTTGGACTTTGAAAATATTCCACAGCTCTGGACTCTGAATAGCTCCACTGCAGTACATCTGTACCTGGTTGAACATTTCCAAGTCCTGAAAAATATGACCTTGAACTTAACCTTGAGGTGACCTTGAACCAAGTCTGTATCTCTGGAGATGGTCACTGTCCCAGTATTCACTTTTATCCCACATAGCAGTGGAAAACATCCCTTTTAGGGGTGCATTCCACTGCTCCTTCTTAATTATTATACAAGATACATTTTAAAATTCTTTATTTCAAAGAAGAAATAACAAGAAAATCAATTAGACATGTAACATGGAAAAAATTTAAAACTTAGAATATTACAATAAAGTTCAATGGAAAATTAAAATTTCAAAAAGAATTTCAGCAGTAATTAATCAGAAACAAAATAAATTTAGAAATTCACATTAAGTTCAATAAAAAATTAGCAGGAATTATAAATCAGAAATATTCATTTGAGGAAATCTTTACTGAGCTGAATGGAGAAATCAATAGAAAATGAATAGCAATTACATGTAAGATTAAAAATTTGAAATATGCAAAATAAAGAGAAAGTTAAATTTCAATGCAAATAAGCTGTAAAAATTCACTTTAATTAAAATTACATTGAAAACACATCTCAGATTAAAAACTTTCCCCTAAGTAAAAAATTGATACCACAGCTGGTTCAAGTCTCTGAAAAAATTCAGAAATAAAATGTTCACATTCATGCTTCATTAGATGCACTTGAAGTCGCTTGTTACTGGCACCTTGTCACTTCAATTTCACTAATAGTTACTTGGCACATTTCACTACATAATTAATCTTCCTCAAAATGTAGAAATTTGAAATTTCAAATTGGTGAATCACAAATAATACAAGGAAATTTTTTTTCTAATTGAAAAAAAAGACAAATCGTTGGCAGAAGGAATGACAAATAACCTTAAAGAAATCAAAAACCAATTCAAATTTAATATTCCAAATCTGGCAGATTGAAATCTTACCCAATTTATGCTGCATTGCTTTGGAAAAAAAGAAACTAGGATGTTCAACAACTCAAAGTTTCCATTTCACTGACACGTTTTCACTTCACAAGTCACATTTCCTCAAGATGAATTAAAAATATACAATACAGAGCAGAAATTAATGTAATTGTACAATTAAAAAAAAAATCTCTGAACAATATAAAAAAATCTGGAAAGAAAATTGTATGTAGAAATAGTTCAGTAATTTCAGATTACTCAACTGATGATTCAAATAAAATAAGTAGATTAAGAATTTTAATTTCAATCAAATTTGATTTCACCTCAAGCAAATCAATTCTTAAAATTACAAGAATTATATTCCTAATCAATGAAAAATTATCTGAAATGAGATTTAAATGTCCCAAGGAAAAACGGACTTGAAAAAAGTCTGACAGGGCCGGGAATCGAATCCGGGATCTTCCTCTAACCGGGAGGCTGCCTTAACCATCTAGGCTACCCGACTGTTCTGGTCGGGAGATCCCGGGTTCGATTCCCGGCCCTGTCAGACTTTTTTCAAGTCCGTTTTTCCTTGGGAATTTTCCTGGGTGCACGCCCTTATGCGCAAAGTCACCTTTACCCTTTCCTTATAGAGATTTAAATGCTTGCAAAATAATTAAAGTTTATGAAGAAACTAAAATCAAAGGATTTAATTATTGTCACTTCATTCTTTCACTTGGTCCTTGCCAGTTTGTTTCACTTCATAATTCTTCACTTCACAATCATCAGAAAAGTTTGTCAATTAGACAAATGTAAAAAACATGCAGCTCTGGAATTTAAGTTTTAATTCCAGTCACTTTTCACCATCACTCATCTTTTCACAACACTTCACATAGTTTGATAAAATGCCAATTTAACCAATCTCTATCAATAATGTTCAAATTCAGTATGCAGTATTTCAACACAAGGAAGAACACTTCACACATAAGATATCAATGATAGCAATAAGATTAAAATCACAAGGTAATCCTTCGAAGATTTTTAAATCTGCTGTGATCCAAGAAGATTCACATTCACACCTTTACATTTGACGAGATTCACAACAGAAATAGATCATTAAAAAGACGATAAACGGAGGCTTACCTTCGGAGCAGTTGTCCATCTTGTACTGAGCAGCAAAAGGTAAGTTCGGGATTTAATTTAGCAAAGCAGTAATTAAAAATCCATTTTTAAATTTCAAAGTATTTTTTTGAGCCTCAATTTGAAGTGAAAAAAAAACAGTTTCACGGTATTGCTTCACGAGTATAACTCTGCTATCAATTCGGGAAACTAAGATCGAAAATATTTGTGACAATATCCTCCCAACGTTTCTGTGAATTTAATGCTCTAAAAATATTCCATCAAATAAAAAGGAACTTTGGATGCGAAGTCATATAATGAAATTCGTGAAATCAATCTTAACCATTTTCTTCCTCATCTGACAAACCTGTCACTACCCTGTCTTTAAGACCACTAAGTTAAACTCCCACAAAATTTTACAAAGGGTGAATTCAGTAGGTAAATTAAACCGACAGAACAAAAAGCATTCAAACCCAGCGAAAATAATTACGGATAAATATGAAATAGCCTTCATTGAGAACCCAGAGAACAGATTGATTTTTCCCAACTCATCATCCTCTCCAAAATTTTATTTCAAACCTCTTATTTTTCAAAATAAATATTATGGATGCATTTCAAATTTCTACGCTACGAAACTTAAGGTGCGACCGCGTAAAACAAGTTCTACAAAACATCCCACGCTACATGCTCAAAGGAAATTAAGAGATATTAAAGCTTTCAGACCGAAGTAATTCTGCGCGATAGGAAATGAGAGAGCACGAGAATTTAATTTTGAGTATAAACTAGTAGAAGTTACGTAGAATCTTGGCATCTGGCCAAAAACTAATCTATGCTGGATTACAAGAGTTTATTGTAAAAGAAATAAAATTTAAGACCTTAAAGTAATTTCACCATCTAAACCGGTCACGACTGGTCAATTTTAGGTAGCTACTTCATTTAAGTAATAAATTGATAGTCTCGATATATACACTTTAGTACCTCGCATCACAAAAATATTCCCAACAAGATTCAAAAGTTGGAGTTTAAAAAGTCTGCAATACCTGAAAAAATCCTAAATTTTGCGCAAGATCCTGCAGGCACTACGCGTAATTTTCCGACGAAATGAATTTCTTCCAGGAAAGAAGAAAAAGAAATTCCAGAGAAAGTGGATCGGTAAAACGAGATAAAATATTCTATAGATTTAAGTTAAACTAACAGAAAAAAAAACATTTTAACCCAGCAAAACCAATTTCGGATAAATATGAAATGGCCTCCATTAAGATCCCAGAGAAAAGACAGATTTTCTTTCAAATAACTCATCAACCACTCCTGGTTTTTACTTCCAAAGATGTATCAATCAGAAGAGATATTTATTAATGCAAATTAAATCACAACGCTACGTAACTTTATTAGCGCGATCGCGTAAAACAAGACTTTCACAACATCTACGCTACATGCCGAAACGAAATTTAAAGCGTAAAGACCGAAGTAATACTACGAAATTTTTTCCGATATCAAAACCGTACAGGTGTGGAATTGAGACCTCTTAGCACTGCTTCAGATTAAAGTGGTTTTGCGGATTAAAGTTCAGCAAGGTGTCCCCCTGAAATTAATTTAAAATTAAAGCAAAATAAGTGCTCGAGAAAAATCTAAATATTAAACATTTTGAAATTAATACTTTAAGATTAAAAAGGTATAGGCATTTCCAACCAAAATCCACAACAAATCTAAGAGAAAACGAACAAATTACCAACCTTACAATAATCTCATCTCAATATTTCAAAGAATTTATCAGAGAATTTTTTGGCGACATTGGATTTGGTGAACAAAGACTACCTAGACCTTAGAAGACTATTAAACCTTTCTTTTATCGAGATTGATCTTCAACCTTAGTCAAGGAGTCCATACAGATTTCGAATCTGATAATCAGATGTTTTCTGGGCGAAAAGCCTTCGACAGAAATAAATTCCAAATTTAATGTCATCCTTTGGACTTGGAAGAAATCTGTTACAATAAAACATTGTCAAGAGGGAAAAAGTTAAGGGAGAAAAAGAGGGGACGATGTTGGGAGGGGAAAAGAGGGAGATCCTGACGTATTTGCACCCTTCCCCAAAGTCCCCAAGGCCAATCCCCATGCCCTCCTGTATTTCCTCTTGCCCTCCCTTCACCTTGCTTTCACCTCAAATCAAATGAAGTAAATGACAGACGCTGAATGATTAAATGGCTCCCATTACAGCAAGTTGTAGAATCTCTGAAGTGCTATAAGATCGTATTTCTTAATTCACGGCGATTTTCCCGAATTTCTCCCCTTTCTTGGACTCATGTCCTAGTAGAAATGAGTATGGCAAAAAGGTTTCCGAGACAAATATTTCATTTTTTACCATTGACTTTTGCCTGTAAAAATTTTCAATGGGTGCATATTTAAAATATCAGACATGGTAATAATTATCGTAAGTGTTCAACACGTTTTGGCAGATTCATGAGCACTTCATTCATCACTTAATTAAATGCTCTTTCTCTTGATTTGCTGTTATTCCCTTTCATCCTTCCTTCAATTACTTTCTTTAGCAATCCCGTCTCCTCTTAATATATGTATTATTATCATAATGATTTCATCTGTCGACGCTTTGTCACTAAAATCGAAATTATTTTTTCCGGGGGCAGGATAATAAGGGGAATTGCTTCTTAAAACGTATCACATCAAATACGTTATGATTATCCAAATACGTATCATCTCTCTTACAAATTCCAATGTCAAAAAGTCTGTTCCGTTAAAAGTGACCATTTAATCAGCTGAAAAAGTGGCGAAATCTAATGCTTTTAGATTGAAAAAGTAAATTTTGCTCATTCGTTAATTATCGCCCTAAATAGATAGAAAACTTAGATTTGATATTTAAATGTAACAGAAGATCGTTTCTAGAGATTTTTCTTAATTATGAGAACTGAATTAATTGATTCGTCTAATGAAAGTATAATTTTGAACAGCAACAGCATTTGGAGAAGAGTTTCGAAGTCTTTATTGTTTAAATTCCATTATCTCGAAAGTAAAGAAAGAAAGCCAACCAAGTCCTTGTAAAGGATGAACAATTTATTTTTCTGAACACCGTAATTTTATATTTACGAATACAGGAAAAGGCGCTTTTCAGAGAACCGAGTGAAAACGGCGTTATAAGCAGGACGTTGTTTTAACCGGGAGAATTTTAGCTTTCGTTTCTTGGACATTTTATTTCTTGCATGTTGGAAAACAAATCAAGCTTTAAAAAATAAGCATTAATATTCTCGCTAGAATAATTAATTAATAATGCCAGAATGACCCTCCTCTTCAGCTGTCCATTTTCATATTGGATTTTTCATTCATTTTTTCCTTCCATTTTTATTGTAACCAGTTTCGGAAGACTTCAATCCCTTTCTTATCAAACGGTTATCTTTCCCAGAGAAAATGGGAATAATCTTTAAAATTCATTTGAACTCAAAATTAAGCATTTTCGCGGAAGATGAACCAAGGCGTCGAAGGACTCGGTCGTTTTGGAATTTTTGGAATTTTCAAACCCCTATATCTCCGTTATATGCAATGATATAGGGAAACCCTTGTTACTGGGTGATGATCTTCTGAAAATTTCAAACCCCAATATCTCCGTTATTTGCTATGATATAGGGTAACTCCTGTTACTGGGAGATGATAACTATGTAGTGCATCCATGCAAAATTTGTAATTCTCAATTCGAGGATTTAAAAAAATTTAAATTTTGAAATTTGTCCTATATCTCTGTTATTTGCAAGGATATAGGGAAACCTCTGTTACTGGGTGATGATCACTATGCAGTGTATCTATACAAAATTTCAAATTTTCAATTCGAGCAATTTTAAAAATTTAAATTTTTGGAATTTTCAAACCCATATAGGGTCATTTAGGGACATCCCGACACCTTAAGAGAAAAAACTAATTTTCTGATAGAAAAAACTTATTAATATAAACAAATTTTTGTGTATTATAAGATTTTTTGTTTTACTTTCATGTGATACAAGAATAAACATTTTTAGTGAAACAAATGTATCAAAATTAACGCCAAAACAAAGAAATACAAAATGTCGGTTTCTCCCTGAAATTAGGGAGATCTCGACAGGTAGTATAAAATTTAACATTCATCTTCAAACATAGTATACAAACTAAAATTTAAGCTAAATTAAATGTTACTTGCAAAATACTGAACATACAATGTCAGTGTTACCCTAGAACTAGAGATATCTTGTAATACATTACTTATATTGTTTAACTTTTTCAAACTTTTTTCGAGCCTAGCAAATGCAAACATTGCTGGCCACGCATATTACTAAAAGGTCAAACTCGTTGCTAAAAAGAAACACAAAGTGCCAATTTTATCTAGAAATGAGACAGATATACTTAGGAAAGTTACAAAAGTATCAGTATACTAATATAGGTAGATTATTTTGCATACAAGTTACTGGCAATTTTCGCAGATGAATTTTTTAACTTGGCCATTCTCCACACAGTTCACATGAAACCATTTACCACAGGCACCAAGACATTTAGCCCAACGTTCACCACATTTATCGTCATTATAGGAGGAGCTTGGACTATCTGTGGTTAGACGACGATTTGAGTGATGGTCGGTCTTATCCTTTACTTTCACAGATCTTCTTGTCCCTGTGGCTTTCTTTGCACAGTCTCGTAGTTTTTCTATGTATGCTGGCGAAGTGACAACGGCAGACTTGCTTCTTCTGTCCTTTCCTTTTAGAATGCTCTAGACTAGAAGATAGCACAGGGATTGGCGATAATTCTGACAAAAGTGAAGAGAAAGATGATGATGTGGGAGAGGGAACCGAATCATCTGTAACACTAACTTCAACACCGGGCGATGGTGTGATTTCGTATTCAAAAACATCTTCCTCAAGGACAACACAGGATTGTACGGATAAATTCCTGATTTCCAAAATCCATTTGTAAAATTACCGGCAGTTGCTGATTTATCCCATGCCATTCTTAGCAAGTCGCCAAATTCTTCTTTGGTAATTCCCTTTCCTGAGTGCTGGCGCACAAAGTTTCTGCATGCTTCATTATAAAAGTGTTTCAAACTCTTGACAGATAAAATATCAAGTGGCTGGAGTTTTGAGTGCTACCTGGAGGTAGGCAAAGCATTTCAATACCCATGTTCACTGCCTTATCCAGCGAATGTGGATCTTTACAGTGATATGCATGTCCATCTAATATTAGCGAAATCTTCCCTGGAGGTTTGAACTTACCCAAATGATCAATAAAAAGTGAAAAAATTCCTGATGTCATGTACCCAGAGTCAGACATGTGCAAAACAGCCCCATTCAGCATCCCTCTCAAGTAAGCATCCCTCTCAAGTAAGCATCCCTCTGCCTTACGCCCTTCATTATGAGGAAGGGGGGTAGAGCCTGACCTGCACACCCTTACTGTAACAGTTGACCCCTTTTCCCCAGTTGTAGCATGGTACACATCTCTTTTTCCTTTGGAAGAAATAACTTTTCCTGGTTTAAAAATTAGTTGCAGCCCTGTTTCATCTGAGTTAAAAATTCCGCCAGGCTCTTCCCATAAGCCATGTTCATCATACATAGCTCCCAAATTCCTGAAACATTTTGTTACACCATCCTTATTCAGACCTTCTGAACGAGCATATGACAGACCAGTTTCCAAATTAAATTTATGACGCAGCCTCATCTTAACTGCATATTTAAATGCAAGCTGTCTGACATCACTTACAGTCAACCCATATCTTTTTGAGTCCAAAAGAATTAAATAGCGTGCTAACTGCTCCTCAAGATCTGGATTCAGCGTAGCGCCTTTCCCAAATTGTCTATTGCTCACGTTGCCCGTGGTCAGCCTTGCTCTCAATGTGTTTCTCGGGACACAATATTTTCTTGCAGCAGTTGCAGGGGGCATATTCCTCTCCTTTACTTCTTCTATTGCCTTAGCCATGCTATGAGGATCCCATTTCTCGAGCTTCCCTTTATAATCGTACACTCGTGGCATATTTTTCGCCTCCAACATGAACAAAATACAAAAAAATATCATGTTGACATATACCACTAATAATCACCTTCATTTTTTGCTACATAAATGAATACGATCGCATTATAATTAACCTAGCAATAACATTATACTAAACCGCGTAAAGATACTACCCTAAAATACCGTGCGAACTTTAATAGTTATAAAAAACTAAAGATTAGGGAGAACTCGACATGTCGACTTCTCCCCTTTACAGAGTGTCGGAATCACCCCGAGTTGCATGGTCAAGCTGCAGGTCGCAGTAATTGTAAGGGAGGCTGATTTTCAGACTGACATTTTGCGAGGGATAGCTAAAAAGCACCTGGTCACTACACAGCATATCGAAATCCATCTAAATTACCGTGTTTTCCACAAAGTAACGCCGGAATAGAAATTGATTATTATAGCATGCACTTTTCAGGGTATTTAAGACTTACCTATTTGGATTCTGAGCGTTGTGACTGCTTCAATTTATGGAAAGTGTTCTCTACAGTGTTTTCCGTGTGACCCTATGTCATCTAGCTTTCACTACTAAAAGTTCCAGTAAATCCCACTCAAAACCAGTGTCGCTAATGTGAAAATATTTAAAAAGTGTCGAGATCTCCCAAGTGTCGAGATATCCCTAAATGACCTTATCTCCGTTATTAGCAATGATATAGGGAAACCCTTGTTACTAGGAGATAATCACTATGTAGTGCATCTATACAAAATTTTAAATACTCAATTTGAGCAATTTTGAACATTAGAATTTTAGGAATTTTAACAACCCGTATAACTCCGTTATTTGCTATAATATAGGGAAACCATTGTTACTGGGTGATGACCTTCTGGAATTTTCAAACCCCTATATTTTCGTTATTTGTAATGATATAGGGAAACCCTTGCTACTGGGTGATGATCACTATGTAGTGCATCTATGCAAAATTTCAAATTCTCAATTCGAGGATTTTAAAAAATTGAAATTTTGGAATTTTCAAACGCCTATATCTCCGTTATTAGCAATGATATAGGGAAACCCTTGTTACTGGGAGATGTTAACTATGTAGTGCATCTATACAAAATGTCAAATACTCAATTCGAGCAATTTAAAAAATGTTATTTTTTGAAATTTACAAACCCCTATTTCTCCAAAAGTCTTTTTACTTCAACAAAGAAGGATTTTTTTCCTTAAATTTAAAAAAATCCAAGATAAATTTTGAAAAATACCGAAGATAATTGAATCGAAAATCATAGATTTTAAAATAATTTTTTTTATTTCAACAAGTTAACCCTTGTGTAGGCACCCGGGTACCCGGGTACCCACTAAGGTATATTTTTGCTTGTACGTTGATTATAAAGAAAGATATCGCTGTGATGCTTCAGATCGTCGTTATCTACCTGAATCCCTAGTAAATACTACCATTATAAATACGTTAACTATATTTAAAGGTTGAATAAAAGCATTAAAAGTTCACACACGTCTTGGGGGCACCCGGGGTACCCGGGTACCCACCTGAAATTTCCTTCTCATTTTCTGACAAATATGCGTTGGATTCCGTTCCTTGAAAAATTTATTCAATAAATAGACATTTTCTGAAGATACCAAAGCCATTTCTATATCAATTGAACGGTTAGAACTCTTACTATGAATAAAAATAGAAAGGTATGTTTCTTACTTCCGTAAAACGGCCAGCGTCAGTCACGCGAAATATTGGCTTTTTTGTTAAGGAGGCTCAACTTTGGAGTCGTATAAAAGTTTAAGTAGAAATTGCACAAAATAACAATGAGACAAAGAAAGAGCAGGGCGAGTTAGGGATGTTAGAAACTCCCGAAGACATCAACACGGCAACACTGCTGCACAATTGCGAATCCCGGCGTTAAATATAAATTCGTATAAAAACATCCGCTAACTTGTAGTGAAAATAATTATTTACCGTGAAAACTCATTTCGAAATCTTTCTAACGAACAAAATTTTGTATTTCTACGACTATCCACTCCCGAGAAAAAGTTGTTTTACAAAATCGACAACAACTTTTTCTCGTTTAATACAAATATTCTGAAACTTCGTAAATTAATTAACAATAAACGTATTAATATTCTATTAAAATATCTTTGAGATTGAAATAATAGCGTTTGAGGAACAAACGTTCAAAAAGAGCACTTCGTGAAACAGCTCGTAAAAATGGGCACTTTTCCGTTCCATCTATGATAAATACCAAATGTTATGAAAACAGAAATAATTAGCTTATATGGTTACAAGCGCAATAGAACGTACTAAACGTTGATGTCACTTGTTTTTTTGTGCAATTTATACTTTAAATTTTACAAGACTTCAAATTTGGATTTTAAATGAAAAAAAAGGAATTCAGGCGTCAAGAACCGAAGAATAAACATACCTTTCTTATTTTGTTAATTGTAGAAGTTCTAACCCGTCAAATGATATAAATATTACTTTAATATCTTCATAAAATACCTATTTATTAAATAAAATGTTCAGAGAACGAATTTCTTTACAAATGTGTTCAAAAATGAGATCTAAAGAGGTGGGTACCCGGGTACCCCGGGGCCCGAAAATAATTTTCGACTGAAATTGAAGATAATTATTTAAAAAATCCAAATATTTTACAAAAATTCTCTAATTATTTCAATAAATTAAGGATTTTCATCCTTAAAATGGAAAAATCCAAAATAAGTTTTTACGAAAATTGAAGATAATTATGAAAAAAATCCAAATATTTTACAAAACATCTTTTTATATCAACAAATGAAGGATTTTTTTCCTTAAATTTGAAAAATCTACAATAAATTTGACGGAAATTTAAGATAATTATTCCAAAAATTCCAATGATTTAAAAAAAAGTCTTTTTATTTCAACAAATGAAGGATTTTTTCCTTAAATTTGTAAAATCCAAGATAAATTTTGAAAAATATTTGAATACTTGATAATTGAATGAAAAATCCAAAGCATTTACAATAAATCTTTTTATTTCAACAAATTAAGTATCTTTTTTTCTAAAATTTGTTAAATACAATATAAATTTTAATTACAATATCGCTTAGCTTCGCTCCATTTATTTCAACAAGATAAGGATTATTTTCCTTAAATTTGAAAAATCCGTGATAAATTTTGACTGAAATTGAAGATAAATATTACAAAAATTTCAATGATTTAAAAAAAAGTCTTTTTATTTTAACAAATGAAGGATGTTTTTCCTTAAATTTGAAAAATCCAAGATAAATTTTGAAAAATACTGAAGATAATTGAATAAAAAATCCAAAGATTTTACAATTAATCTTTTTATTTCAACGAATTAGGTATCTTTTTTCAAAGATTTTGCTAAATACAAGATAAAGTTTTACTACAATATCGCTTGGACTCGCCTGGCTTCACTAGGACCCGCATGGCTTCGCTTGGCTTCGCGTGGCATTCCTTAGGATTTTTCTGCATCGGTCGGCATCGCTTGGCATCGCTCCGCATTGCTCCGCATTGCTCGGCATAGCTTGCCATCGCTCCGCTTCGCTCCGCATCGCTATATTTTAGAGAAATCTAAATTTTTTATTAAAAAAATTTAGATTTCTCTAAAATTATCTGTTTTAGTCCTTTTTTCTAGTATATAACGATAAAATGACGAAAATTAAGGCGAAATTGGAGGAGAAAAATGAAATTTCCTTAAAATTATCCGTTTTCGTTCCTTTTTTCGATCATATCTTCAAAACCTTAGCAAAATTAATACAAATTAGAGGAAAAAAAAATATTTAACTAAAATTATCAATTTTCGTTGCTTTTTTCGATCTCGATAAAATATCAAAAAATAATGACATAATAGGGGAAAAAATTGAAATTTCGCTAAAATTACCCGTTTTCATTGCTTTTTTCGATAATATATCGATAAAATGACGAAAAATAAAGATAAAATTCAGAGGATTAAATTGAAATTTCGTTTAATTTATCCGTTTTCGTTGTTTTTTCGATCATATAAAATGACGAATATTATGGCGAAATAGAGGAGAAAAACATAAATTTCGCTAAAATTATCCATTTTCGTTGCTTTTTTCAATCATCTATTTATAAAAAGGCGAAAAAAAAGACAAATTTTAGAGGTAAAAAATTGAAATTTCGCTAAAATTATCCGTTTTTGTTGCTCTTTTCGATAATATCTCTATTAAATGACGAAAATAAAGACAAAATTTTGAGGAAAAAATTGAAATTTCGCTTAAACTATCCATTTTCGTTTCTTTATTCGATCATAACTCGATAAAATGACGAAAATTAAAGCAAAATAGAGGAGAAAATTTGAAATTTAGCTAAAAATATCCGTCTTCGTTACTTTTTTCGATCATATCTCGATAAAATGACGAAAAATAAAGAAAAAAATTTAGAGTAAAAAATATCCGTTTTTGTAGTTTTTTCGATCATATCTCGATTAAATGACGAAGATTATAGCGAAATAGACTAGAAAAATATAAATTTCGCTTAAATTATCCATTTTAGTTGCTTTTGTCTAAGATATTTCGAAAAATTGACTAAAATTAAGGCGAAATTGGAGGAGAAATATGAAATTTCATTAAATTTCGCTAAAAAAATCCGTTTTCGTTGCTTTTTTCGATAATATCTCGATAAAATGACGTAAAATGAAGACTAAATAGAGTAAAAATAGAAATTTATTTAGAATTATGCATTCTTGTGTCTTTTATAATATATTTCATATATTTATAAAAAGGCAAAAATAGAGCCAAAATTTAAAATTTAAATTTCGCTTATATTAACCGTTTTCGTTGATTTTTCTATAATATCTCGATAAAATGACGTAAAATATAGACAAAATAGAGTAAAGTAATTGAAGCTTCCTTGAAATTATCCCTTTTCGTTGCTCTTTTCGATATTATCTCGATAAAAAGACGAAATATAAAGACAAAATTTAGAGGTAAAAATGGAAATTTCGCTAATTTTATCCGTTTTCGTTGCTTTTTTCGATATTATCTCGATAAACTGACGTAAAATATAGACAAAATAGAGTAAAAATAGAAATTTAGCAAGAATTATCCGTTTTATTTTGATTTTTTCGATAATATTTTTTTTAAATGACAAAAATAAGGCAAAAGAGAGGAGAAAAAAAAAAATTTCAATAAAATTGTCCATTGTCGTTCCTTTTTCGATCATATTCTGATTATATTTCGTAAAATATTGACAAAATAGGGAATAAAAATTCAAATTTCTCTAATTATATCCGTTTTCGTTGCCTTTTTCGATAATATCTCGATAAAATGATGTAAAAAATGACTAAATAGAGTAAAAATAGAAATTAAGCTGGAATTATCCATTTTTGTTGCTTTCTTCGATCATATCTCGATAAAATGACGAAAAATAAAGACAAAATTTGGAGGAAAACATTAAATTTCGCTAATATTAACCGTTTTCGTTGCTTTTTTCGATAATAACTCGATAAAATGACGAAAAATAAAGAAAAATAGAGAAAAATAATTGAAGTTTCCCTGAAATTCTACGTTTTCGTTGCTTTTTTCGATAATATCTCAATAAAAAGACGAAAAATAAAGAAATAATTTGCAGGTAAAAATGAAAATTTCGCTAAATTTATCCGTTTTTGTTGCTTTTTGGATATCATCTCGATAAAATGACGTAATTTATAGACAAAATAGAGTAAAAATAGACATTTAGCTAGAATTTTCCGATTATGTTGATTTTTTCCATACAATCTGAATAAAATGACAAAAATAAGGCAAAAGAGAGGAGAAAAATTAAATTTTCGCTAAATTTGTCCGTTTTCGTTGCTTTTTTCGATCATATCTCGATTAAATTTGGAAAAATAAAGACAAAATAGGTAATAAAAATTGAAGTTTCGCTAAATTATCCGTTTTTGTTTTGCTTTTTTCGATCATATCTCGATAAAATGACGAAAAAAAAGACAAAATTTAGAGGAAAAAATTGAAATTTCCCTTAAAATATCCGTTTTTGTAGTTTTTTCGATCATATCTCGATTAAATGACGAAGATTATAGCTAAACAGACGAGAAAAATATAAATTTCGCTAAAATTATACGTTTTAGTTGCTTTTGTCTAAGATATTTCGAAAAATTGACTAAAATTAAGGCGAAATTGGAGGAGAAATATGAAATTTCCCTAAAATTTCGCTAAAAAAATCCGTTTTCGTTGCTTTTTCCGATAATATCTCGATAAAATGACGTAAAATGAAGACTAAATAGAGTAAAAATAGAAATTTATTTAGAATTATGCATTCTTGTGTCTTTTATAATATATTTCATATATTTATAAAAAGGCAAAAATAAAGCCAAAATTTAAATGTAATAAATTTAAATTTCGCTTATATTAACCGTTTTCGTTGATTTTTCCAAAATATCTCGATAAAATGACGTAAAATACAGACAAAATAGAGTAAAGTAATTGTAGCTTCCTTGAAATTATCCCTTTTCATTGCTCTTTTCGATATTATCTCGATAAAAAGACGAAATATAAAGACAAAATTTAGAGGTAAAAATGGAAATTTCGCTAATTTTATCCGTTTTCGTTGCTATTTTCGATATTATCTCGATAAACTGACGTAAAATATAGACAAAATAGAGTAAAAATAGAAATTTAGCAAGAATTATCCGTTTTATTTTGATTTTTTCGATAATATTCTGATTAAATTTCGAAAAATAAAGACAATATCGGGAATAAAAATTGAAATTTCGCTAAAATTACCAGTTTTTGATTCTTAATCCTTTCATAACTCGTTAAAATGACGAAAAATAAAGAAATATTAGAGAAAAGTAATTAATGTTTCCCTGAAATTATCCGTTTTCGTTGCTCTTTTCGATATAATCTCGATAAAAAGACGAAATATAAAGACAAAATTTTGAGGTAAAAATGGAAATTGCGCTAATTTTATCCGTTTTCGTTGCTTTTTTCGATATTATCTCTATAAGATGACGTAAAATATAGACAAAATAGAGTAAAAATAGAAATTTAGCAAGAATTATCCGTTTTATTTTGATTTTTTCGATAATATTTTTTTAAAATGACAAAAATAAGGCAAAAGAGAGGAGAAAAAAAAATTTTCAATAAAATTGTCCGTTGTCGTTCCTTTTTCGATCATATTCTGATTATATTTCGTAAAATAATGACAAAATAGGGAATAATAATTGAAATTTCTCTAATTATATCCGTTTTCGTTGCCTATTTCGATAATATCTCGATAAAATGATGTAAAAAATGACTTAATAGAGTAAAAATAGATATTAAGCTGGAATTATCCGTTTTTGTTGCTTTCTTCGATCATATCTCGATAAAAAGACGAAATATAAAAACAAAATTTAGAGGTAAAAATGGAAATTTCGCTAATTTTATCCGTTTTCGTTGCATTTTTCGATATTATCTCTATAAAATGACGTAAAATATAGACAAAATAGAGTAAAAATAGAAATTTAGCTAGAATGATCCGCTTTTTTTGATTTTTTCGATAATATTTTTATGAAATGACAAATATAAGGCAAAAGAGAGGAGAAAAATACAATTTTCAATTAAATTGTCCGTTGTCGTTCCTTTTTCGATCATATTCTGATTATATTTCGTAAAATAATGACAAATAGGGAATAAAAATTGAAATTTCTCTAATTATATCCGTTTTCGTTGCCTATTTCGATAATATCTCGATAAAATGACGTAAAAAATGAAAAAATAGAGGAAAAATAGAAATTTAGCTAGAATTATCCGTTTTTGTTGCTTTTTTCGTTCATCCCTCGATAACATGACCAATTACTATAAAAATAGAGAAAAAATATAAATATTTTGCTATAATTATCCCTTTTCGTCGATTTTTTCGAAAATATCTGAATAAAATGACAAAAAATTAAGGCAAAGGAGAGGTGAAAAATTGAATTTTCGCTAAAATTATCCGTTTTCGTTGCTATTTCGATCATATCTCGATAGTATGACGAATCATAAAGACAAAATTTAGCTAAAAAAAATGGAAATTTCGCTAAAATTATCCGTTTTTGCAGTTTTTTCAATCATATCTCAAATAAATGACGAAAATTATTTCGAAATAGAGGAGAAAAATATAATTTTTGCTAAAATTATCCGTTTAAGTTGCTTTTGCCTAATATATTTCCATAAATTGACGAAAATTAAGGCAAAATTGGAGGAGAAATATTAAATTTTTCTTTGCTTTTTTCGATAATATCTTTATAAAAAGACGAAAAATAAAGAAAAAATTTAGAGGTAAAAATGAGAATTTCGCTAAATTTATCCGTTTTCGTTGCTTTTTTCGATATTATCTCGATAAAATGACGTAAAATATAGACAAAATAGAGTAAAAATAGAAATTTAACTAGAATTATCCGATTATGTTGATTTTTTCGATAATATCCTGATTAAATTTCAAAAAATAAAGACAATATAGGGAATAAAAATTGAAAGTTCGCTAAAATTACCAATTTTTGATTCAAATCCTTTCATAACTCGTTAAAATGACGAAAAATAAAGAAATAATAGAGAGAAGTAATTGAAGCTTCCCTGAAATTATCCGTTTTCGTTGCTCCTTTAGATATTATCTCGATTAAAAGACGAAATATAAAGACAAAATTTAGAGGTAAAAATGGAAATTTCGCTAATTTTATCCGTTTTCGTTGCTTTTTTCGATATTATCTCTATAAAATGACGTAAATTATAGACAAAATAGAGTAAAAATCGAAATTAGGCTAGAATTATCCGTTTTCGTTGCCTTTTTCGATAATATCTCGATAAAATGACGTAAAAAATGACTAAATAGAGTAAAAATAGAAATTTAGCTGGAATTAACCGTTATTGCTGCTTTTTTCGTTCATCCCTCGATAACATGACCAATTACTATAAAAAAATAGAGAAAAAAATAAATATTTTGCTATAATTATCCGTTTACGTCGATTTTTTCGAAAATATCTGAATAAAATGACAAAAAATTAAGGCAAAAGAAAGGTGAAAAATTAAATTTTCGCTAAAAGTATCCGTTTTCGTTGCTATTTCGATCAGATCTCGATAGTATGACGAATCATAAAGACAAAATTTAGTTGAAAAAATTGAAATTTCGCTAAAATTATCCGTTTTTGCAGTTTTTTCGATGATATCTCGATTAAATGACGAAAATTATTTCGAAATAGAGGAGAAAAATATAATTTTTGATAAAATTATCCGTTTAAGTTGCTTTTGTCTAATATATTTCCATAAATTGATGAAAATTAAGGCGAAATTGGAGGAGAAAAATTTAATTTCCCTAAAATTTCGCTTATAAAATCCGTCTTCGTTGTTTTTTACTTTCTACATACACGAAGTATAGAGAAAGTATTGTTTTCATGAAAAAATTCGACTTCGAGATTTCAACTGAAATACATGTTTTGGGGTCCCTAGTACGCGTTTTGACCATTTTCGGAATGATGTCTGTGTGTATGTGTGTGTGTGTGTGTGTGTTTGTATGTGTGTGTGTGATAGTGGACGCTCTAACGTGAAAAATGAAATTTCCCTAAAATTTCGCTAAAAAAATCCGTCTTCGTTGCTTTCTTCGATAATATCTCGATAATATGACGAAAAATAAAGGCAAAATTTAGAGGAAAACATTAAATTTCGCTAATATTAACCGTTTTCGTTGCTTTTTTCGATAATAACTCGATAAAATGACGAAAAATAAAGAAAAAATAGAGAAAAATAATTGAAGTTTCCCTGAAATTCTCCGTTTTCGTTGCTTTTTTCGATAATATCTCAATAAAAAGACGAAAAATAAAGAAAAAATTTAGAGGTAAAAATGAAAATTTCGCTAAATTTATCCGTTTTTGTTGCTTTTTTCGATATTATCTCGATAAAATGACGTAAAATATAGACAAAATAGAGTAAAAATAGAAATTTAACTAGAATTATCCGATTATGTTGATTTTTTCGATACAATCTGAATAAAATGACAAAAATAAGGCAAAAGAGAGGAGAAAAATTAAATTTTCGCTAAATTTGTCCGTTTTCGTTGCTTTTTTCGATCATATATCGATTTACTGACTAAAAAGGATAAAATTGGGGTAAAAATTGAAATTTGAATTAAAATTTCCGTTTTTTATGCTTAATCCGTTCATATCTCAATAAAATGACGAAAAATAAAGAAATCATAGAGAAAAATTATTAAAATTTCACTGAAATTATCCGTTTTCGTTGCTGTTTTCGATCATATCTCGATTAAAAGACTAAAAAAA
This sequence comes from Sympetrum striolatum, assembly GCA_947579665.1. Classification (NCBI taxonomy): domain Eukaryota; kingdom Metazoa; phylum Arthropoda; class Insecta; order Odonata; family Libellulidae; genus Sympetrum; species Sympetrum striolatum. The sequence goes on along the minus strand of OX388343.1, from coordinate 115,513,145 downwards.
GACAAAATAGATGAAAAAAATTAAAATGTCGCTAAAACTAACCGTTTTATATGCTGGTGTTTGATTATATCTCGATAAAATATCGAAAAATAATGACAAAATATGGCTAAATTTAACATTTCGCTAAAATTATCCGTTTTCGTTGCTTTTTTCGATATCATCTCGATAAAATGACGTAAAATATAGACAAAATAGAGTAAAAATAGAAATTTAGCTAGAATTATCCAATTATGTTGATTTTTTCGATACAATCTGAATAAAATGACAAAAATAAGGCAATAGAGAGGAGAAAAATTAAATTTTCGCTAAATTTGTCCGTTTTCGTTGCTTTTATCGATAATATCTCGATAAAATGACGAAAAATAAACACAAAATTTAGAGTAAAACATTGCAATTTGGCTAAAATTATCCGTTTTCGTTGTTTTTTCGATCAGATCTCGATAAAATGACGAACATCCTTGCAAAATAGAGGAGAAAAAAAAAATTCGCTAAAATTATCCATTTTCGTTGCTGAGTTCGATCATATATTTATAAAAAGAAGAAAAATAAACACAAAATTTAGAGGTAAAAAATTGAAATTTCGATAATGTCATCCGTTTTCGTTGCTTTTTTCGATATTAACTCTATAAAATGACGTAAAATATAGACAAAATAGAGAAAAAATCGAAATTAAGCTAGAATTATCCGTTTTCGTTGCCTTTTTCGATAATATCTCGGTAAAATGACGTAAAAAATGACTAAATAGAGTAAAAATAGAAATTTAGCTGGAATTACCCGTTTTTGCTGCTTTTTTCGTTCATCCCTCGATAACATGACCAATAACTATAAAAAAATAGAGAAAAAAAATAAACATTTTTCTATAATTATCCGTTTACGTCGATTTTTTCGAAAATATCTGAATAAAATGACAAAAAATTAAGGCAAAAGAAAGGTGAAAAATTAAATTTTCGCTAAAATTATCCGTTTTCGTTGCTATTTCGATCAGATCTCGATAGTATGACGAATCATAAAGACAAAATTTAGTTGAAAAAAATTAAATTTCGCTAAAATTATCCGTTTTTGCAGTTTTTTCGATGATATCTCGATTAAATGACGAAAATTATTTCGAAATAGAGGAGAAAAATATAATTTTTATAAAATTATCCGTTTAAGTTGCTTTTGTCTAATATATTTCCATAAATTGATGAAAATTAAGGCGAAATTGGAGGAGAAAAATGTAATTTCCCTAAAATTTCGCTTATAAAAGCCGTCTTCGTTGCTTTTTTCGATAATATCTCGATAAAATGGCGTAAAATGAAGACTAAATAGAGTAAAAATAGAAATTTATATAGAATTATGCATTCTTGTGTCTTTTATAATATATTTCATATATTTATAAAAAGACGAAAAATAAAGCCAAAATTTAAATGTAATAAATTGAAATTTCGCTTATATTTACCGTTTTCGTTGATTTTCCTATAATATCTCGATAAAATGACGTAAAATATAGACAAAATAGAGTAAAAATAGAAATTTAGCAAGAATTATCCGTTTTTTTTTAATTTTTTCGATAATATTTTCATAAAATGAAAAAAATAAGGCAAAAGAGAAGAGAAAAATAAAATTTTCAATAAAATTGTCCGTTGTCGTTCCTTTTTCGATTATATTCTGATTATATTTCGTAAAATAATGACAAAATAGTTAATAAAAATTGAAATTTCTCTAATTATATCCGTTTTCTTTGCCTTTTTCGATAATATCTCGATAAAATTACGTAAAAAATGACTACATAGGGTAAAAATAGCAATTTAGCTAGAATTATCCGTTTTTGTTGCTCTTTTCGTTCATCCCTCGATAACATGACCAATAACTATAAAAAATAGAGAAAAAAATAAATATTTTGCTATAATTATCCCTTTTCGTCGATTTTTTCGAAAATATCTGAATAAAATGACAAAAAATTAAGGCAAAAGAAAGGTGAAAAATTAAATTTTCGCTAAAATTATCCGTTTTCGTTGCTATTTCGATCATATCTCGATAATAAGACGAATAATAAAGACAAAATTTAGCTGAAAGAATTAAAATTTCGGGTATATTATCCGTTTTCGTCGCTACTTTCGATTATATCTCGATAAAATAACGAAAAATAACGAAAACTTTTGAGGAAAAAATTGAAATTTCGCTAAATTTATCCGTTTTTTTTTTGCTTTTTTCGATCATATCTTGATAATATCTCTATAAAATCACGAAAATATGGATAAAATTTAGAGTAAAAAATATAAATATCGCTTAAATTATCCATTTTCGTTTCTTTATTCGATGATTACTTGATAAAATGGCCAAAAGTGAGGCAAAAGAGAGCAGAAAAACATAATTTTCGCTAAATTTATCCTTTTAAGATGCTTTTGTCTAATATATCTCTATAATTGACGATAGTTAAGGCGAAATTGGAGGAGAAAAATGAAATATCCCTAAAATTTCGCATAAAAAAGTCCGTCTTAGTTGCTTTATTCGATCATATCTCGATAAAATGACGAAAAATAAAGACAAAATTTAGAGGAAAAAAATTGAAATTTCCCTTAAATTAACCGTTTTAGTTACTTTTGTCTAATATATTGTTTACTGTTTTCGATCATACCTCGATTAAATGACTAAAAAAAGACAAAATAGATGAAAAAAAATTGAAATGTCGCTAAAACTAACCGTTTTATATGCTGGTTTTTGATTATATCTCGATAAAATATCAAAAAAGTAATGACAAAATACGGGAAAAATTAAAATTTCGCTAAAATTATCCGTTTTCGTTGCTTTTTTCGATAATATCTCGATAAAATGACGAAAAATAAACACAAAATTTAGAGTAAAACATTGTTATTTGGCTAAAATTATCCGTTTTCGTTGTTTCTTCGATCAGATCTCGATAAAATGACGAAAATCCTGGCAAAATAGAGGAGAAAAAAAAAATTCGCTAAAATTATCCATTTCCGTTGCTTTGTTCGATCATATATTTATAAAAAGAAAAAAAATAAATACAAAATTTATCTATATTTATAAATCAGTCCTCGGGTCACTGACCTTGGGTCATTGACCTCGGGTCATTAACCTCGGGTCATTGATCTCGGGTCATTGACCTCGAGTCATTGACCTCGGGTAATTGACCGTAAGTTATCCCGAATCGACCTCCAGGAGTTGAACTCCAAGATTCGACCTCCCTTAGTCTCTTGGAGTCGATCTCTCTGAGTCGACTTCCCGGAGTCGACATCTTACAGTCGATCACCCAGAGTTTACCTCTTGGAGTCGACTACCTGGAGACGGCCTCCCGGACTCGACCTCCCGGAGTAAACATCCAGAATCGACCTCCCGGAGTCGACTTCAAGAGTTGACCTCCCGGAGTCGACCTCGGGTCATCGATCTCCTGGAGTCAACCTCCCGGAGTCGACTTCTGAATCGACCTCCCAAAGTCGACTTCCGGTGTCGACCTCCCGGAGTCGACTTTTAGTTTTGACCTCCCGGAGTCAACCTCCCGGAGTCGATCTCGGGTCATTGATCTCCCGGAGTCAACTTTCCGGAGTCAACCTCACGGAATCTACTTCAAGAGTTTACCTCCCGGAGTCGACTTCCAAAGTTGACCCCCCCGAGTCAACCTCCAGGAGTCGACCTCCCAGGGTCGACCCCGGGTCATAGACCTCGGGTTAATGACCTATGGTCATTGTCCTCGAGTCATTGTTTTCGGGCTATTGTCCTCTGGTCATTGACCTTGGGTCATTGACCTCGGGTCATTGACCTCGGGTCATTGGCCTCGGTTCATTGACCTCGGGTCTTCGACCATAGGTCATTGACCTCGGGTCATTGACCTTAAGTCATCCCAAAGTCGACCTTCCGGAGTCGACCTCCAAGATTCGACCTCTAGGAGTCCACCTCCCTGAGTCGACCTCCCGGAGTCAATCTCAATTAGTCGACCTCCCGGAGTCAACTTCCGGAGTCGACCTACCGGAGTCAATTTCCAGAGTCGACCTCCCTTAGTCGACTTTTAGGGTTGACCTCCCGGACTTCCGAAGTCAACCTCCCGGATTCGACTTCCGGTGTCGACCTCCTGGAGTCGACTTCCAGAGTTGACTTCCCGCAGTCAACCTCCCGGGGTCGACCTTGGGTCATTGATCTCCCGGAGTCAACTTCCCGGAGTCAACCTCCCAGAGTCGACTTCCAGAGTTGACCTCCCGGAGTCGACTTCCAAAGTTGACCTCCCGGAGTCTACCTCCCGGAGTCGACCTCCCAGGGTCGACCTAGGGTCATCGAATTCGGGTTATTGACCTAGGCTCATTGTCCTCGAGTCATTGTTCTCGGGCAATTGACCTCGGGCCATTGACCTCGTGTCATTGACCTCGGGTCATTGAACTTAAGTCATCCGAAGTCAAACCGAAGTCGACCTCCCTGAGTCGACCTCCCGTAGTCGACCTCCTGGAGTCAATCTCAATTAGTCGATCTCCCGGAGTCAACCACCGGGAGACAACTTCCCGGACTCGACCCTCCTGAGTCGACTTCCTGACTCGACCTCCAGGAGTCAACTTCCGGAGTCGACCTACCAGAGTCGATTTCCGGAGTCGACCTCCCGGAGTCGACTTCCAGGGTTCACCTCCCGGAGTCGACCTCCCAGGGTTGACCTCGGGCCATCGACCTTTGGTCATCGGCCTCGGGTCATCGACATCGGGTCATCGAATTCGCGTCATCGACCTTGGGTCAATGGGTTATTGTTATCTTTTTTTGTTGTCTTTTTCAATCATATCTAAATACAATGATGAAAATGAAGAAAAAAATTGATTGAAAAAATTGTTATTTCGCTAATATTATCCGATTTCATTGCTTTTTTCGATGATATCTTGATTTACTGACTAAAAAAAGATGAAATATACGTAAAAATTGAAATTTCGTTGAAATAATCCTTATACGTTGCTTTTTGGACATATCTAGATAAAGTTACGAAGAATAAACACAAAATAGGGAAAATATAATGAAATTTTGCTAAAATTTCTGTTTTGTTGCTTTTTTCGAACATATCTTGATAAAAGAACGAAAAATAAACACCAAATAGAGGAAAAAAATTGAAATTTCGCTAAAATTATCCGTTTTTTTTGCTTTTTTCGATAATATCTCGATAAACTGACGAAAAATAAAGAAACAATTTAAAGGAAAATGTAAATTTCGTTTCAATTATCCATTTTCGTTGCCTATTTCGATAATATCTCGATAAAATGACGTAAAAAATGACTAAATAAAATAAAAATAGACATTTAGCTAGAATTATCCGTTTTTGTTGCTTTTTTCGTTCATCCCACGATAACATGACAAATTACTATAAAAAATAGAGAAAAAAAATAAATATTCTGCTATAATAATCCGTTTTCGTCGATTTTTTCGAAAATATCTGAATAAAATGACAAAAAATTAAGGCAAAAGAAAGGTGAAAAATTAAATTTTCGCTAAAATTATCCGAATTCGTTGCTTTTTCGATCATATCTCGATAGTATGACGAATCATAAAGACAAAATTAAGCTGAAAAAAATTGAAATTTCGCTAAAATTATCCGTTTTTGCAGTTTTTTCGATCATATCTCGAATAGATGACGAAAATTATTTCGAAATAGAGGAGAAAAATATAATTTTTGCTAAAATTATCCGTTTAAGTTTCTTTTGTCTAATATATTTCCATAAATTGACTGATTAAGGCGAAATTGGAGGAGAAAAATGAAATTGCCCTATAATTTCGCTAAAAAAATCCGTCTTCGTTGCTTTCTTCGATAATATCTCGATAAAATGACGGAAAATAAAGACAAAATTTAGAGGAAAACATTAAATTTCGCTAAATTTATCCGTTTTTGTTGTTTTTTTCGATATTATCTCGATAAAATGACGTAAAATATAGACAAAATAGAGTGAAAATAGAAATTTAGCTAGAATCATCCGATTATGTTGATTTTTTCGATACAATCTGAATAAAATGCCAAAAATAAGGCAAAAGAGAGGAGAAAAATTAAATTTTCGCTAAATTTTTCCGTTTTCGTTGCTTTTTTCGATCATATTTCGATTAAACTTCGAAAAATAAAGACAAAATAGGGAATAAAAATTGAAATTTTGCTAAAATTATCCGTTTTCTTTGCTTTATTCGATCATATCTTGATTTACTGATTAAAAAAGGATAAAATTGGGGTAAAAATTGAAATTTCAATTATAATTTCCGTTTTTTATGCTTAATCCGTTCATATCTCGATAAAATGACGAAAAATAAAGTAATCGTAGAGAAAAATTATTAAAATTTCACTGAAATTATCCGTTTTCGTTGCTGTTTTCGATCATATCTCGATTAAAAGACTAAAAAAAGACAATATAGATGAAAAAAATTGAAATGTCGCTAAAACTAACCGTTTTATATGCTGGTTTTTGATCATATCTCGATAAAATATCGAAAAATAATGACAAAATATGGGAAAAATTATCCGTTTCCGTTGCTTTTTTTGATAATATCTCGATAAAATGACGAAAAATAAACACAAAATTTAGAGTAAAACATTGTAATTTGGCTAAAATTATCCGATTTCGTTGTTTTTTCGATCAGATCTCGATAAAATGACGAAAATCCTGGCAAAATAGAGGAGAAAAAAAAATCGCTAAAATTATCCATTTTCGTTGCTTTGTTCGATCATATATTTATAAAAAGAAGAAAAAAAAAGACAAAATTTAGGGGTAAAAAATTGAAATTTCGATAATTTTATCCGTTTTCGTTGCTTTTTTCGATAATATCTCAATAAAATGACGTAAAGAATGACTTAATAGAGCAAAAATAGAAATTAAGCTAGAATTATCCGTTTTTGTCGCTTTTTTCGTTCACCCTTCGATAAAATGACCAAGGGATATAGAAAAAATAGAGATAAAATAGATATTTCGCTATAATTATCGGTTTTCTATGATTTTTTCTATTATATCTGAATAAAATGACAAAAATTGAGGCAAAAGAAAGGAGAAAATTTAAATTTTCACTAAAATTATCCGTTTTCGTTTCTTTTTTCGATCATATCTAGATAATAAGAGGAATAATAAAGACAAAAATTAGCTGAAAGAATTAAAATTTCGGGTATATTATCCGTTTTCGTCGCTACTTTCGATTATATCTCGATAAAATAACGAAAAATAACGAAACATTTTGAGGAAAAAATATAAATTTCGTTAAAATTATCCGTTTTCATTGCTTTTCTCGATCATAACTAGATAAAATGACGAAAAATAAAGAAAAAATAGTTTAAAAAATTGAAGTTTCGCTATATTTATCCGTTTTTTTTTCTTTTATCGATCATATCTTGATAATATCTCTATAAAATCACGAAAATAAAGACAAAATTTAGAGTAAAAAATTGAAATTTCGCTTAAATTATCCATTTTCCTTTCTTTATTCGATGATTACTTGATAAAATGGCAAAAAGTAAGGCAAAATAGAGCAGAAAAACATAATTTTCGCTAAATTTATCCGTTTAAGATGCTTTTGTTTAATATATCTCTATAATTGACTGATTAAGGCGAAATTGGAGGAGAAAAATGAAATTGCCCTAAAATTTCGCTAAAAAAATCCGTCTTCGTTGCTTTCTTCGATAATATCTCGATAAAATGACGGAAAATAAAGACAAAATTTAGAGGAAAACATTAAATTTCGCTAAATTTATCCGTTTTTGTTGCTTTTTTCGATATTATCTCGATTAAATGACGTAAAATATAGACAAAATAGAGTAAAAATAGAAATTTAGCTAGAATTATCCGATTATGTTGATTTTTTCGATACAATCTGAATAAAATGCCAAAAATAAGGCAAAAGAGAGGAGAAAAATTAAATTTTCGCTAAATTTTTCGTTTTCATTGCTTTTTTCGATCATATCTCGATTAAACTTCGAAAAATAAAGACAAAATAGGGAATAAAAATTGAAATTTTGCTAAAATTATCCGTTTTCATTGCTTTTTTCGATGATATCTTGATTTACTGACTAAAAAAAGATAAAATATAGGTAAAAATTGAAATTTCGTTGAAATAATCCTTATACGTTGCTTTTTGGACACATCTAGATAAAATTACGAAGAATAAACACAAGATAGGGAAAATAAAATGAAATTCTGCTAAAATTTCTGTTTTTGTTGCTTTTTTCGAACATATCTTGATAAAAGGACGACAAATAAACACCAAATAGAGGAAAAAAATTGATATTTCGCTAAAATTATCGGTTTTCGTTGCTTTTTTCGTACATAACTCGATAAAATGACGAAAAATAAAGACAAAATAGAGAAAATAAAATGAAATTTGCTAAAATTTCTGTTTTTGTTGCTTTTTTCGAACACATCTTGATAAAAGGACGAAAAATGAACACCAAATAGAGGAAGAAAATTGATATTTCACTAAAATTAACCGTTTTCGTTGCTTTCTTCGATCATATCTTGTAAAAGGACGAAAAATAAACAAAAAATAGAGGGAAAAAATTGAGATATCGCTAAAATTATCTTATTTCCTTGCGTTTTTCAAATATATCACGATAAAATGACGAAAAATAAGAAAAATTATAGGAAAAAATTGAAATTTCGCTAATATTATCCGTTTTCATTGCTTTTTTCGATCATATCTTGATAAACTGACTAAAAAAAAGATGAAATAGGGGTAAACATTGAAATTTCGTTGAAATAATCCATATTCGTTGCTTTTTTAGGACATATCTCGATAAAAGTATGAAGAATAGAGAAAATAAAATGAAATTTCACTAAAATTTCTGTTTTTGATGCTTTTTTCGATCATATCTTGATTAACTGACTAAAAAAAGATTAAATATAGGTAAAAATTGAAATTACCTTGAAATAATCCTTATACGTCGCTTTTTGGACATATCTCGATAAAATGACGAAAAATAAAGACAAAATAGAGAAAATAAAATGAAATTTGCTAAAATTTCTGTTTTTGTTGCTTTTTTCGAACACATCTTGATAAAAGGACGAAAAATGAACACCAAATAGAGGAAGAAAATTGATATTTCACTAAAATTAACCGTTTTCGTTGCTTTCTTCGATCATATCTTGTAAAAGGACGAAAAATAAACAAAAAATAGAGGGAAAAAATTGAGATATCGCTAAAATTATCTTATTTCCTTGCGTTTTTCAAATATATCACGATAAAATGACGAAAAATAAGAAAAATTATAGGAAAAAATTGAAATTTCGCTAATATTATCCGTTTTCATTGCTTTTTTCGATCATATCTTGATAAACTGACTAAAAAAAAGATGAAATAGGGGTAAACATTGAAATTTCGTTGAAATAATCCATATTCGTTGCTTTTTTAGGACATATCTCGATAAAAGTATGAAGAATAGAGAAAATAAAATGAAATTTCACTAAAATTTCTGTTTTTGATGCTTTTTTCGATCATATCTTGATTAACTGACTAAAAAAAGATTAAATATAGGTAAAAATTGAAATTACCTTGAAATAATCCTTATACGTCGCTTTTTGGACATATCTCGATAAAATTACGAAGAATAAAGACAAAATATGGGAAAAAAATTGAATTTTCTCTAAAAATATCCGTTTTCGTTTCTTTTTTCGATTATATCTTGATTAACTGACTAAAAAAAGATAAAATTGGGGTATAAATTGAAATTTTGATGCTTAATCCGTTCATACCTCGATAAAATGACGAAAAATAATGAAATAATATAGAAAATAAATTGAAATTTCGCTAAAATTATCCGTTTTCGTTGCTACTTTCAATTATCTCTCGATAAAATGACGAAAAATAAAGACAAAACCTTGAGGAAAAAATTGAAATTTCGCTAAAATTATCCGTTTTCGTTGCTTTTTCGATCATAACTCGAATAAATTTAGAAAATTAAAGACAGAATAGAGAAATATAATTGAAATTTCGCTAAAATTAACCGCTTTTGTTTCTTTCTTCGATCATATCTTGTAAAAGGACGAACAATAAACACCAAATAGAAGAAAAAAATTGAGATTTCGCTAAAATAATCCGTTTTTGTTGCTTTTTTCGATAATATCTCGATAAACTGATGAAAAATAAAGAAACAATTTAAAGGAAAATGTAAATTTCGCTTCAATTATTCGTTTTCGTTGTTTTTGCGATCATATCTCGATAAAATGACGAAAATTGTGGCGAAATAGTGCAGAAAAACATAAAATTCGCTAAAATAATCCATTTTTGTTGATTCTTTCGATCATATATTTATAAAAAGACGAAAAATTAAGACATAATTTAGCTGAAAAAATAGAAATTTCGCTACAATTATCCGTTTTCGTTGCTACTTTCGATTATATCCCGAAAAAATGACGAAAAATAATGAAAAAGTAGCGAAAAAAATATTAATTTCGCTAAAATTATTTTTTTTGTTGCATTTTTTTATCATATCTTGATTAACGACGAAAAGTAAAACACAAAATAGACGAAAAAATTATATTTCGCTAAAAATATCCGTTTCCGTCTTTTTTTCTAATATATCACGATAAAATGACGATAATTAAGGAAAAAAAAAGAGGAAAAAATTTTAAAATTCGCTAATATTATCCGTTTTCATTGCTTTTTTCGATCATATCTTGATTAACTGACTAAAAAAAGACGAAATAGGGGTAAAAATTGAAATTTCGTTGAAATAATCCATATATGTTGCAGTTTAGGACATATCTCGATAAAAGTATGAAGAAAAGAGAAAATAAAATGAAATTTCACCAAAATTTCGGTTTTTGATGCTTTTTTCGAACATATCTTGATAAAAGGACGAAAATTAAGAAAAATTGAAGAGAAAATTTGAAATTTCGCTAAAATTATCCGTTTTCGTTGGATTAATTGTTCATTTCTCAATAATATGTCGAATAATAAAGACAAATATACATGAAAGATGAAACTGCGCTAAAATTATCCATTTTCGTTGCTTTTTTCGAACATATATTTATAAAAGGACCAAAAATAAAGACAAAATTTAGAGGTTAAAATTGAAATTTCGCTAATTTTTTCCATTTTCGTTGCTTTTTTCGATAATATCTCGATAAAATGACCAAAAAATATAGAAAAAATAGAGAAAAAAATTAATATTTCGCTATAATTATCCGTTTTCGTTGATTATTTTGATAATATCCGAATAAAATGACAAAAATTAAGGCAAAATAAAGACGAAAAATTAAATTTTCGCTAACATTATCCGTTTTCGTTTTTTTTTCGATCATATCTCGATGATACGACGAATAATAAAGAAACATTTAGCTGAAAAAATTGAAATTTCGCTAAAATTATCCGTTTTCGTTGCTACTTTCGATTATCTCTCGATAAAATGACGAAAAATAAAGACAAAACCTTGAGGAAAAAATTGAAATTTCGCTAAAATTATCCGTTTTCGTTGCTTTTTCAATCATATCTCGATACAATGGTGAAAATTGAGATAAAATAGAGGAAAAATTGTAAATTTCGCTAACATTTCTGTTTTTGTTGCTTTTATCGAACATATCTTGATAAAAGGACGAAAAATAAACACCAAATAGAAGAAGAAAATTGAGATTTCGCTGAAATTATCCGTTTTTGTTGCTTTTTTCGATTATATCTCGATAAACTGACGAAAAATAAAGAAACAATTTAAAGTAAAATGTAAATTTCGCTTCAATTATCCGTTTTCGTTGTTTTTTCGATCATATCTCGATAAAATGACGAAAATTGTGGCGAAATAGTGCAGAAAAACATAAAATTCGCTAAAATAATCCATTTTTGTTGATTCTTTCGATCATATATTTATAAAAAGACGAAAAATTAAGACATAATTTAGCTGAAAAAATAGAAATTTCGCTACAATTATCCGTTTTCGTTGCTACTTTCGATTATATCCCGAAAAAATGACGAAAAATAATGAAAAAGTAGCGAAAAAAATATTAATTTCGCTAAAATTATTTTTTTTGTTGCATTTTTTGATCATATCGTGATTAACGACGAAAACTAACACACAAAATACACGAAAAAAATTATATTTCGCTAAAAATATCCGTTTCCGTCTTTTTTTCTAATATATCACGATAAAATGACGATAATTAAGGAAAAAAAAAGAGGAAAAAATTTTAAAATTCGCTAATATTATCCGTTTTCATTGCTTTTTTCGATCATATCTTGATTAACTGACTAAAAAAAGACGAAATAGGGGTAAAAATTGAAATTTCGTTGAAATAATCCATATATGTTGCAGTTTAGGACATATCTCGATAAAAGTATGAAGAAAAGAGAAAATAAAATGAAATTTCACCAAAATTTCGGTTTTTGATGCTTTTTTCGAACATATCTTGATAAAAGGACGAAAATTAAGAAAAATTGAAGAGAAAATTTGAAATTTCGCTAAAATTATCCGTTTTCGTTGGATTAATTGTTCATTTCTCAATAATATGTCGAATAATAAAGACAAATATACATGAAAGATGAAACTGCGCTAAAATTATCCATTTTCGTTGCTTTTTTCGAACATATATTTATAAAAGGACCAAAAATAAAGACAAAATTTAGAGGTTAAAATTGAAATTTCGCTAATTTTTTCCATTTTCGTTGCTTTTTTCGATAATATCTCGATAAAATGACCAAAAAATATAGAAAAAATAGAGAAAAAAATTAATATTTCGCTATAATTATCCGTTTTCGTTGATTATTTTGATAATATCCGAATAAAATGACAAAAATTAAGGCAAAATAAAGACGAAAAATTAAATTTTCGCTAACATTATCCGTTTTCGTTTTTTTTTCGATCATATCTCGATGATACGACGAATAATAAAGAAACATTTAGCTGAAAAAATTGAAATTTCGCTAAAATTATCCGTTTTCGTTGCTACTTTCGATTATCTCTCGATAAAATGACGAAAAATAAAGACAAAACCTTGAGGAAAAAATTGAAATTTCGCTAAAATTATCCGTTTTCGTTGCTTTTTCAATCATATCTCGATACAATGGTGAAAATTGAGATAAAATAGAGGAAAAATTGTAAATTTCGCTAACATTTCTGTTTTTGTTGCTTTTATCGAACATATCTTGATAAAAGGACGAAAAATAAACACCAAATAGAAGAAGAAAATTGAGATTTCGCTGAAATTATCCGTTTTTGTTGCTTTTTTCGATTATATCTCGATAAACTGACGAAAAATAAAGAAACAATTTAAAGTAAAATGTAAATTTCGCTTCAATTATCCGTTTTCGTTGTTTTTTCGATCATATCTCGATAAAATGACGAAAATTGTGGCGAAATAGTGCAGAAAAACATAAAATTCGCTAAAATAATCCATTTTTGTTGATTCTTTCGATCATATATTTATAAAAAGACGAAAAATTAAGACATAATTTAGCTGAAAAAATAGAAATTTCGCTACAATTATCCGTTTTCGTTGCTACTTTCGATTATATCCCGAAAAAATGACGAAAAATAATGAAAAAGTAGCGAAAAAAATATTAATTTCGCTAAAATTATTTTTTTTGTTGCATTTTTTGATCATATCGTGATTAACGACGAAAACTAACACACAAAATACACGAAAAAAATTATATTTCGCTAAAAATATCCGTTTCCGTCTTTTTTTCTAATATATCACGATAAAATGACGATAATTAAGGAAAAAAAAAGAGGAAAAAATTTTAAAATTCGCTAATATTATCCGTTTTCATTGCTTTTTTCGATCATATCTTGATTAACTGACTAAAAAAAGACGAAATAGGGGTAAAAATTGAAATTTCGTTGAAATAATCCATATTCGTTGCAGTTTAGGACATATCTCGATAAAAGTATGAAGAAAAGAGAAAATAAAATGAAATTTCACCAAAATTTCGGTTTTTGATGCTTTTTTCGAACATATCTTGATAAAAGGACGAAAATTAAGAAAAATTGAAGAGAAAATTTGAAATTTCGCTAAAATTATCCGTTTTCGTTGGATTAATTGTTCATTTCTCAATAATATGTCGAATAATAAAGACAAATATACATGAAAGATGAAACTGCGCTAAAATTATCCATTTTCGTTGCTTTTTTCGAACATATATTTATAAAAGGACCAAAAATAAAGACAAAATTTAGAGGTTAAAATTGAAATTTCGCTAATTTTTTCCATTTTCGTTGCTTTTTTCGATAATATCTCGATAAAATGACCAAAAAATATAGAAAAAATAGAGAAAAAAATTAATATTTCGCTATAATTATCCGTTTTCGTTGATTATTTTGATAATATCCGAATAAAATGACAAAAATTAAGGCAAAATAAAGACGAAAAATTAAATTTTCGCTAACATTATCCGTTTTCGTTTTTTTTTCGATCATATCTCGATGATACGACGAATAATAAAGAAACATTTAGCTGAAAAAATTGAAATTTCGCTAAAATTATCCGTTTTCGTTGCTACTTTCGATTATCTCTCGATAAAATGACGAAAAATAAAGACAAAACCTTGAGGAAAAAATTGAAATTTCGCTAAAATTATCCGTTTTCGTTGCTTTTTCAATCATATCTCGATACAATGGTGAAAATTGAGATAAAATAGAGGAAAAATTGTAAATTTCGCTAACATTTCTGTTTTTGTTGCTTTTATCGAACATATCTTGATAAAAGGACGAAAAATAAACACCAAATAGAAGAAGAAAATTGAGATTTCGCTGAAATTATCCGTTTTTGTTGCTTTTTTCGATTATATCTCGATAAACTGACGAAAAATAAAGAAACAATTTAAAGTAAAATGTAAATTTCGCTTCAATTATCCGTTTTCGTTGTTTTTTCGATCATATCTCGATAAAATGACGAAAATTGTGGCGAAATAGTGCAGAAAAACATAGAATTCGCTAAAATTATCCATTTTTGTTGATTCTTTCGATCATATATTTATAAAAAGACGAAAAATAAAGACATAATTTAGCTGAAAAAATAGAAATTTTGCTACAATTATCCGTTTTCGTTGCTACTTTCGATTATATCCCGAAAAAATGACGAAAAATAATGAAAAAATAGCGAAAATCATTGTAATTTCGCTAAAATTATTTTTTTTGTTGCATTTTTTGATCATATCGTGATTAACGACGAAAACTAAAACACAAAATAGACGAAAAAAATTTATATTTCGCAAAAATTATCCGTTTTCATTGCTTTTTTCGATCATATCTTGATAAACTGACTAAAAAAAGATGAAATAGGGGTAAAAATGGAAATTTCGTTGAAATAATCCATATTCGATGCTGTTAAGGACATATATCGATAAAAGTATGATGAATAGAGAAAGTAAAATGAAATTTCACTAAAATTTCTGTTTTTGATGCTTTTTTCGAACATATCTTGATAAAAGGACGAAAATTAAGAAAAATTGAAGAGAAAATTTGAAATTTCGCTAAAATTATCCGTTTTCGTTGGATTAATCGTACATATCTCAATAATATGACGAATAATAAAGACAGATATACATGAAAGATGAAACTTCGCTAAAATTATCCATTTTCGTTGCTTTTTTCGATCATATCTCGATAGAATGACGTGAAAAATGACTAAATAGTGTTAAAATAGAAATTTAGCTAGAATTATCCGTTTTTGTTGCTTTTTTCGTTCATCCCTCGATAAAATAACCAAAAAATATAGAAAAAATAGAGAAAAAAATTAATATTTCGCTATAATTATCCGTTTTCGTTGATTTTTTTGATAGTATCTGAATAAAATGATAAAAATTAAGGCAAAATAAAGCAGAAAAATTAAATTTTCACTTAAATTATCCGTTTTCGTTGCGTTTTCGATCATTTCTCGATAATACGACGAATAATTATGAAACTTTAAGCTGAAGAAATTGAAATTTCGCGAAAATTATCCGTTTTCGTTGCTACTTTCGATTATATCTGATAAAATGACGAAAAATTAAGACAAAACCTTGAGGAAAAAATTGAAATTTCGCCATAATTATCCGTTTTCGTTGCTTTTCCGATCATAACTCGAATAAATTTCGAAAAATAAAGAAAAAATAGAGAAAAATAATATAAATTCCGCTGAAATTATCCATTTTAGTTGCTTTTTTCAATCATATTTCGATGAAATGACTAAAAAAAGACAAAATAGATGAAAAAATTAAAATTTCGCTATAATTATCCGTTTTTATTTTTTTTCGATATTATCTCTATAAAATGACATAAAATATAGACAAAATAGAGTAAAAATAGAAATTTAGCTAGAATTATCCTTTTTTTTGATTTTTTCGATAACATTTTTATAAAATGACAAAAATAAGGCAAAAGAGAGGAGAAAAATAAAATTTTCAATAAAATTGTCCGTTTTCGTTCTTTTTTCGATCATATTCTGATTATATTTCGTAAAATTATGACAAAATAGGGAATAAATATTGAAATTTCTCTAATTATATCCGTTTTCGTTGCCTTTTTCGATAATAACTCGATAAAATGACGTAAAAAATGGCTAAATAAAATAAAAATATACATTTAGCTAGAATTATCCGTTTTTGTTGCTTTTTTCGTTCATCCCACGATAACATGACAAATTACTATAAAAAATAGAGAAAAAAATAAATATTCTGCTATAATTATCCGTTTTCGTCGATTTTTTCGAAAATATCTGAATAAAATGACAAAAAATTAAGGCAAAAGAAAGGTGAAAAATTATATTTTCGCTAAAATTATCCGTTTTCGTTGCTATTTCGATCATATCTCGATAGTATGACGAATCATAAAGACAAAATTAAGCTGAAAAAATTGAAATTTCGCTAAAATTATCCGTTTTTGCAGTTTTTTCGATCATATCTCGAATAAATGACGAAAATTATTTCGAAATAGAGGAGAAAAATATAATTTTTGCTAAAATTATCCGTTTAAGTTTCTTTTGTCTAATATATTTCCTTAAATTGACTGATTAAGGCGAAATTGGAGGAGAAAAATGAAATTGCCCTAAAATTTCGCTAAAAAAATCCGTCTTCGTTGCTTTCTTCGATAATATCTCGATAAAATGATGGAAAATAAAGACAAAATTTAGAGGAAAACATTAAATTTCGCTAAATTTATCCGTTTTTGTTGCTTTTTTCGATATTATCTCGATAAAATGACGTAAAATATAGAAAAAATATAGTAAAAATAGAAATTTTGCTAGAATTATCCGATTATGTTGATTTTTTCGATACAATCTGAATAAAATGCCAAAAATAAGGCAAAAGAGAGGAGAAAAATTAAATTTTCACTAAATATTTCCGTTTTCGTTGCTTTTTTCGATCATATCTCGATTAAACTTCGAAAAAGAATGACCAAATAGGTAATAAAAATTGAAATTTTGCTAAAATTATCCGTTTTCTTTGCTTTTTTCGATCATATTTTGATTTACTGATTAAAAAAGGATAAAATTGGGGTAAAAATTGAAATTTCAATTAAAATTTCCGTTTTTTATGCTTAATCCGTTCATATCTCGATAAAATGACGAAAAATAAAGTAATCGTAGAGAAAAATTATTAAAATTTCACTGAAATTATCCGTTTTCGTTGCTGTTTTCGATCATATCTCAATTAAAAGACTAAAAAAAGACAAATAGATGAAAAAAATTGAAATGTCGCTAAAACTAACCGTTTTATATGCTGGATTTTGATCATATCTCGATAAAATATCGAAAAATAATGACAAAATATGGGAAAAATTAAAATTTCGCTAAAATTATCCGTTTCCGTTGCTTTTTTTGATAATATCTCGATAAAATGACGAAAAATAAACACAAAATTTAGAGTAAAACATTGTAATTTGGCTTAAATTATCCGATTTCGTTTTTTTTTCGATCAGATCTCGATAAAATGACAAAAATCCTGGCAAAATAGAGGAGAAAAAAAAATCGCAAAAATTATCCATTTTCGTTGCTTTGTTCGATCACATATTTATAAAAAGAAGAAAAAAAAGACAAAAATTAGGGGTAAAAATTGAAATTTCGATAATTTTATCCGTTTTCGTTGCTTTTTTCGATAATATCTCAATAAAATGACGTAAAGAATGACTTAATAGAGCAAAAATAGAAATTAAGCTAGAATTATCCGTTTTTGTCGCTTTTTTTGTTCACCCTTCGATAAAATGACCAAAGGATATAGAAAAAATAGAGATAAAATAGATATTTCGCTATAATTATCGGTTTTCTATGATTTTTTCTATTAGATCTGAACAAAATGACAAAAATTGAGGCAAAAGAAAGGAGAAAATTTAAATTTTCACTAAAATTATCCGTTTTCGTTTCTTTTTTCGATCATATCTAGATAATAAAACGAATAATAAAGACAAAAATTAGCTGAAAGAATTAAAATTTCGGGTATATTATCCGTTTTCGTCGCTACTTTCGATTATATCTAGATAAAATAACGAAAAATAACGAAACATTTTGAGGAAAAAATTGAAATTTCGTTAAATTTAGCCGTTTTCATTGCTTTTCTCGATCTTAACTAGATAAAATGACGAAAAATAAAGAAAAAATAGTTAAAAAAATTGAAGTTTCGCTATATTTATCCGTTTTTTTTTTTTTTTGTCGATCATATCTTGATAATATCTCTATAAAATCACGAAAATAAAGACAAAATTTAGAGTAAAGAATTGAAATTTCGCTTAAATTATCCATTTTCCTTTCTTTATTCGATGATTACTTGATAAAATGGCAAAAAGTAAGGCAAAATAGAGCAGAAAAACATAATTTTCGCTAACTTTATCCGTTTAAGATGCTTTTGTTTAATATATCTCTATAATTGACGATAATTAAGGCGAAATTGGAGGAGAATAATGAAATTTCCCTAAAATTTCGCTTTAAAAAATCCGTCTTAGTTGCTTTATTCGATCATATCTCGATAAAATGACGAAAAATAAAGACAAAATTTAGAGGAAAAAATTGAAATTTCCCTTAACCGTTTTAGTTACTTTTGTCTAATATATTTCGATAAATTGACTAAAATTAAGGCGAAATTTTAGGAGAAAAATGATATTTCCCTAAGATTTTGCTAAAAAAAGCCGTCTTCGTTGCTTTTTTCGATCATATCTCGATAAAATGTCGAAAAATAAAAACAAAATATAGAGGAAAAAATGAAATTTCTGTAATATTATCCGTTTTCGTTGCTTGTTACGATGATATCTCGATAAAATGACGTAAAATGAAGACTACATAGAGTAAAAATAGAAATATAGCTAGAATTATGCATTCTTGTGTCTTTTATAATATATTTCATATATTTATAAAAAGACGAAAAATAAAGCCAAAATTTAAATGTAATAAATTGAATGTTCGCTAATATTAACCGTTTTCGTTGATTTTTCTATAATATTTCGATAAAATAACGTAAAATATAGACAAAATAGAGTAATAATAGGAATTTAACTAGAATTATCCGTTTTTTTTATTTTTTCGATAATATTTGTATAAAATGACATAAATAAGGCAAAGGAAAGGAGAAAAATAAAATTTTCGATAAAATTGTCCGTTTTCGTTGCTGTTTTCGATCATATTCTGATTATATTTCGTAAAATAATGACAAAATAGGGAATAAAAATTGAAATTTCTCTAATTTTATCCGTTTTCGTTGCCTTTTTCGATAAAAACTCGATAAAATGACGTAAAAAATGACTAAATAGGGTAAAAATAGAATTTTAGCTAGAATTATCCGTTTTTGTTGCTTTTTTCGTTCCTCCCTCGATAACATGACCAATTACTATGAAAAATAGAGAAAAAATAGATATTTTGCTATAATTATCCGTTTTCGTCGATTTTTTCGAAAGTATCTGAATAAAATGACAAAAAATTAAGACAAAATTTAGCTGAAAAAATGAAATTTCGCGTTGACCTCCCATCGACCTTGGGTCATCGACCTCGAGTCATCGACCTCGGGTCATCAACCTCGGGTCATTTACCTAGGGTCATTGTCCTCGGGTCATTGACCTAGGGTCATTGAACTCGGGTCATCGACCTCGGGTCATTGACCTAGGGTCATTGACCTTGGGTCATTGACCTCGGGTCATTGACCTCGGGTCATTGACCTCGAGTCATTGACCTCGGGTCATTGACCGTAAGTTATCCCGCAGTCGATCACCCGGAGTTGACCTCTTGGAGTCGACTACCCGGAGACGACCTCCCGAACTCGACCTCCTGGAGTCAACATCCGGAATCGACCTCCCGGAGTCGACTTCAAGAGTTGACCTCCCGGAGTCGACCTCGGGTCATGGATCTCCCGGAGTCAACCTCCCGGAGTCGACTTCTGAATCGACCTCCCGGTGTCGACTTCCGGTGTCGACCTCCCGGAGTCGACTTTTAGTTTTGACCTCCCGGAGTCAACCTCCAGGAGTCGACCCCGGGTCATCGACCTCGGGTTATTGACCTAGGGCCATTGTCCTCGAGTCATTGTTTTTGGGCTATTGACCTCGGGTCATTGACCTCGGTTCATTGACCTCGGGTCATTGACCTCGGGTCATCGACCTTAAGTCATCCCAAAGTCGACCTTCCGGAGTCGACCTCCAAGAACTGACCTCTAGGAGTCGACCTCCCTGAGTCGACCTCCCGGAGCCAATCTCAATTAGTCGATCTCCCGGAGTCGACTACCCGGAGACGACCTCCCGGACTCGACCCTCCTGAGTCGACTTCCTGACTCGACCTCCTGGAGTCAACTTCCGGAGTCGACCTACCGGAGTCAATTTCCAGAGTCGACCTCCTGGAGTAGACTTCCAGAGTTGACTTCCCGCAGGCAACCGCCAGGGGTCGACCTTGGGTCATTGATCTCCCGGAATCAACTTCCCGGAGTCATCCTCCTGGAGTCGACTTCCAGAGTTGACCTCCCGGAGTCGACTTCCAAAGTTGACCTCCCGGAGTCAACCTCCCGGAGTCGACCTCCCAGGGTCGACCTCGGGTCATCGAATTCGGGTTATTGACCTAGGGTCATTGTCCTCGAGTCATTGTTCTCGGGCCATTGACCTCGGGTCATTGACCTCGGGTCATTGAACTTAAGTCATCCCGAAGTCGACCTTCCGGAGTCGACCTCCAAGATTCGACCTCTAGGATTCGACCTCCCTGAGTCGACCCCCCGGAGTCGACCTCCCGGAGTCAATCTCAATTAGTCTATCTCCCGGAGTCAACTACCCGGAGACGACTTCCCGGACTAGACCCTCCTGAGTCGACTTCCTGACTCGACCTCCAGGAGTCAACTTCCGGAGTCGACCTACCGGAGTCGATTTCCGGAGTCGACCTCCCGGAGTCGACTTCCAGGGTTTACCTCCTGGAGTCGACCTCCTAGGGTTGACCTAGGGCCATCGCCCTTTGGTCATCGGCCTCGGGTCATCGACCACGGGTCATCGAACTCGCGTCATCGACCTTGGGTCAATGGGTTAATGTTATCCTCTTTTGTTGCTTTTTTCGATCATATCTTATAAAAGGACCAAAAATAAACAATAAATGGAGGAAAAAATTTGAGATATCCCTAAAACTATCTTTTTTTGTTGTCTTTTTCAATCATATCTAAATACAATGATGAAAATGAAGAAAAAAATTGATTGAAAAAATTATATTTCGCTAATATTATCCGATTTCATTGCTTTTTTCGATCATATCTTGATTAACTGACTAAAAAAAGATGAAATAGGGGTAAAAATTGAAATTTCGTTGAAATAATCCATATTCGTTGCAGTTTAGGACATATCTCGATAAAAGTATGAAGAAAAGAGAAAATAAAATGAAATTTAACCAAAATTTCGGTTTTTGATGCTTTTTTCGAACATATCTTGATAAAAGGACGAAAAATAA
This sequence comes from Sympetrum striolatum, assembly GCA_947579665.1. Taxonomy (NCBI): domain Eukaryota; kingdom Metazoa; phylum Arthropoda; class Insecta; order Odonata; family Libellulidae; genus Sympetrum; species Sympetrum striolatum. The sequence goes on along the minus strand of OX388343.1, from coordinate 115,491,357 downwards.
ACACCAAATAGAGGAAAAAAATTGATATTTCGCTAAAATTATCGGTTTTCGTTGCTTTTTTCGAACATTACTCGATAAAATGTCGAAAAATAAAGACAAAATAGAGAAAATAAAATGAAATTTGCTAAAATTTCTGTTTTTGTTGCTTTTTTCGAACATATCTTGATAAAAGGACGAAAAATAAACACCAAATAGAGGAAGAAAATTGATATTTCACTAAAATTAACCGTTTTCGTTGCTTTCTTCGATCATATCTTGTAAAAGGACGAAAAATAATCAAAAAATAGAGGGAAAAAATTGAGATATCGCTAAAATTATCTTTTTTCGTTGCGTTTTTCAAATATATCACGATAAAATGACGAAAATTAAGAAAAAATTGAAATTTCGCTAATATTATCCGTTTTCATTGCTTTTTTCGATCATATCTTGATAAACTGACTAAAAAAAGATGAAATAGGGGTAAACATTGAGATTTCGTTGAAATAATCCATATTCGTTGCTTTTTTAGGACATATCTCGATAAAAGTATGAAGAATAGAGAAAATAAAATGAAATTTCACTAAAATTTCTGTTTTTGATGCTTTTTTCGATCATATCTTGATTAACTGACTAAAAAAAGATGAAATATAGGTAAAAATTGAAATAAACTTGAAATAATCCTTATACGTCGCTTTTTGGACATATCTCGATAAAATTACGAAGAATAAAGACAAAATATGCGAAAAAAATTGAATTTTCTCTAAAAATATCCGTTTTCGTTTCTTTTTTCGATTATATCTTGATTAACTGACTAAAAAAAGATAAAATTGGGGTATAAATTGAAATTTTGATGCTTAATCTATTCATAACTCGATAAAATGACGAAAAATAATGAAATAATATAGAAAATAAATTGAAATTTCGCTAAAATTATCCGTTTTCGTTGCTACTTTCAATTATCTCTCGATAAAATGACGAAAAATAAAGACAAAACCTTGAGGAAAAAATTGAAATTTCGCTAAAATTATCCATTTTCGTTGCTTTTTCGATCATAACTCGAATAAATTTAGAAAATTAAAGACAGAATAGAGAAATATAATTGAAATTTCGCTAAAATTAACCGCTTTTGTTTCTTTCTTCGATCATATCTTGTAAAAGGACGAAAAATAAACAAAAAATAAAGGGAAAAAATTGAGATATCGCTAAAATTATCTTTTTTCGTTGCCTTTTTCAATCATATCTCGATACAATGATGAAAATTGAGATAAAATAGAGGAAAAAATGTAAATTTCGCTAACATTTCTGTTTTTATTGCTTTTATCGAACATATCTTGATTAAAGGACGAAAAAAAAACACCAAATAGAAGAAAAAAAATTAAGATTTCGCTAAAATAATCCGTTTTTGTTGCTATTTTCGATAATATCTCGATAAACTGATGAAAAATAAAGAAACAATTTAAAGGAAAATGTAAATTTCGCTTCAATTATCCGTTTTCGTTGTTTTTGCGATCATATCTCGATAAAATGACGAAAATTGTGGCGAAATAGTGCAGAAAAACATAAAATTCGCTAAAATAATCCATTTTTGTTGATTCTTTCGATCATATACTTATAAAAAGACGAAAAATTAAGACATAATTTAGCTGAAAAAATAGAAATTTCGCTACAATTATCCGTTTTCGTTGCTACTTTCGATTATATCCCGAAAAAATGACGAAAAAAAATGAAAATATAGCGAAAAAAATATTAATTTCGCTAAAATTATTTTTTTTGTTGCATTTTTTGATCATACCTTGATTAACGACGAAAAGTAAAACACAAAATAGACGAAAAAAAAATTATATTTCGCTAAAATTATCCGTTTCCTTCTTTTTTTCTAATATATCACGATAAAATGACGAAAATTAAGGAAAAAAAAAAGAGGAAAAAATTTTAAAATTCGCTAATATTATCCGTTTTCATTGCTTTTTTCGATCATATCTTGATTAACTGACTAAAAAAAGTTGAAATAGGGGTAAAAATTGAAATTTCGTTGAAATAATCCATATTCGTTGCAGTTTAGGACATATCTCGATAAAAGTATGAAGAAAAGAGAAAATAAAATGAAATTTCACCAAAATTTCGGTTTTTGATGCTTTTTTCGAACATATCTTGATAAAAGGACGAAAATTAAGAAAAATTGAAGAGAAAATTTGAAATTTCGCTAAAATTATCCGTTTTCGTTGGATTAATTGTTCATTTCTCAATAATATGTCGAATAATAAAGACAAATATACATGAAAGATGAAACTGCGCTAAAATTATCCATTTTCGTTGCTTTTTTCGAACATATATTTATAAAAGGACCAAAAATAAAGACAAAATTTAGAGGTTAAAATTGAAATTTCGCTAATTTTATCCGTTTTCGTTGCTTTTTTCGATAATATCTCGATAAAATGACCAAAAAATATGGAAAAAATAGAGAAAAAAATTAATATTTCGCTATAATTATCCGTTTTCGTTGATTATTTTGATAATATCTGAATAAAATGACAAAAATTAAGGCAAAATAAAGACGAAAAATTAAATTTCCGCTAAAATTATCCGTTTTCGTTGCTTTTTCGATCATATCTCGATGATACGACGAATAATAAAGAAACATTTAGCTGAAAAAATTGAAATTTCGCTAAAATTATCCGTTTTCGTTGCTACTTTCGATTATCTCTCGATAAAATGACGAAAAATAAAGACAAAACCTTGAGGAAAAAATTGAAATTTCGCTAAAATTACCCGTTTTCGTTGCTTTTTCAATCATATCTCGATACAATGATTAAAATTGAGATAAAATAGAGGAAAAATTGTAAATTTCGCTAACAGTTCTGTTTTTGTTGATTTTATCGAACATATCTTGATAAAAGGACGAAAAATAAACACCAAATAGAAGAAGAAAATTGAGATTTCGCTGAAATTGTCCGTTATTGTTGCTTTTTTCGATTATATCTCGATAAACAGACGAAAAATAAAGAAACAATTTAAAGGAAAATGTAAATTTCGCTTCAATTATCCGTTTTCGTTGTTTTTTCGATCATATCTCGATAAAATGACGAAAATTGTGGCGAAATAGTGCAGAAAAACATAGAATTCGCTAAAATAATCCATTTTTGTTGATTCTTTCGATCATATATTTATAAAAAGACGAAAAATAAAGACATAATTTAGCTGAAAAAATAGAAATTTCGCTACAATTATCCGTTTTCGTTGCTACTTTCGATTATATCCCGAAAAAATGACGAAAAATAATGAAAAAATAGCGAAAATAATTGTAATTTTGCTAAAATTATTTTTTTTGTTGCATTTTTTTATCATATCGTGATTAACGACGAAAACTAAAACACAAAATAGACGAAAAAATTTATATTTCGCTAAATTTATCCGTTTTCATTGCTTTTTTCGATCAAATCTTGATAAACTGACTAAAAAAAGATGAAATAGGGGTAAAAATTGAAATTTCGTTGAAATAATCCATATTCGTTGCTGTTAAGGACATATCTCGATAAAAGTTCGAAGAATAGAGAAAATAAAATGAAATTTCACTAAAATTTCTGTTTTTGATGCTTTTTTCGAACATATCTTGATAAAAGGTCGAAAATTAAGAAAAATTGAAGAGAAAATTTGAAATTTCGCTAAAATTATCCGTTTTCGTTGGATTAATCGTTCATATCTCAATAATATGACGAATAATAAAGACAGATATACATGAAAGATGAAACTTCGCTAAAATTATCCATTTTCGTTGCTTTTTTGATCATATCTCGATAGAATGACGTGAAAAATGACTAAATAGTGTTAAAATAGAAATTTAGCTAGAATTATCCGTTTTTGTTGCTTTTTTCGTTCATCCCTCGATAAAATAACCAAAAAATATAGAAAAAATAGAGAAAAAAATTAATATTTCGCTATAATTATCCGTTTTCGTTGATTTTTTTGATAGTATCTGAATAAAATGATAAAAAAAAAGGCAAAATAAAGCAGAAAAATTAAATTTTCACTAAAATTATCCGTTTTCGTTGCGTTTTCGATCATTTCTCGATAATACGACGAATAATAATGAAACTTTAAGCTGATGAAATTGAAATTTCGCTAAAATCATCCGTGTTCGTTGCTACTTTCGATTATATCTCGATAAAATGACGAAAAATTAAGACAAAACCTTGAGGAAAAAATTGAAATTTCGAAATAATTATCCGTTTTCGTTGCTTTTTCGATCATAACTCGAATAAATTTCGAAAAATAAAGAAAAAATAGAGAAAATAATTGTAATTTTGCTAAAATTATTTTTTTTGTTGCATTTTTTTATCATATCGTGATTAACGACGAAAACTAAAACACAAAATAGACGAAAAAATTTATATTTCGCTAAATTTATCCGTTTTCATTGCTTTTTTCGATCAAATCTTGATAAACTGACTAAAAAAAGATGAAATAGGGGTAAAAATTGAAATTTCGTTGAAATAATCCATATTCGTTGCTGTTAAGGACATATCTCGATCAAAGTTCGAAGAATAGAGAAAATAAAATGAAATTTCACTAAAATTTCTGTTTTTGATGCTTTTTTCGAACATATCTTGATAAAAGGTCGAAAATTAAGAAAAATTGAAGAGAAAATTTGAAATTTCGCTAAAATTATCCGTTTTCGTTGGATTAATCGTTCATATCTCAATAATATGACGAATAATAAAGACAGATATACATGAAAGATGAAACTTCGCTAAAATTATCCATTTTCGTTGCTTTTTTGATCATATCTCGATAGAATGACGTGAAAAATGACTAAATAGTGTTAAAATAGAAATTTAGCTAGAATTATCCGTTTTTGTTGCTTTTTTCGTTCATCCCTCGATAAAATAACCAAAAAATATAGAAAAAATAGAGAAAAAATTAATATTTCGCTATAATTATCCGTTTTCGTTGATTTTTTTGATAGTATCTGAATAAAATGATAAAAAATAAGGCAAAATAAAGCAGAAAAATTAAATTTTCACTAAAATTATCCGTTTTCGTTGCGTTTTCGATCATTTCTCGATAATACGACGAATAATAATGAAACTTTAAGCTGATGAAATTGAAATTTCGCTAAAATCATCCGTGTTCGTTGCTACTTTCGATTATATCTCGATAAAATGACGAAAAATTAAGACAAAACCTTGAGGAAAAAATTGAAATTTCGAAATAATTATCCGTTTTCGTTGCTTTTTCGATCATAACTCGAATAAATTTCGAAAAATAAAGAAAAAATAGAGAAAAATAATTGAAATTCCGCTGAAATTATCCATTTTAGTTGCTTTTTTCGATCATATTTCGATGAAATGACTAAAAAAAGACAAAATAGATGAAAAAATTAAAATTTCGCTATAATTATCCGTTTTCGTTGCTTTTTTCGATCATATCTTGATTAACTGACTAAAAAAAGTAGAAATAGGGGTAAAAATTGAAATTTCGTTGAAATAATCCATTTTCGTTGCAGTTTAGGACATATCTCGATAAAAGTATGATGAAAAGAGAAAATAAAATGAAATTTCACCAAAATTTCGGTTTTTGATGCTTTTTTCGAACATATCTTGATAAAAGGACGAAAATTAAGAAAAATTGAAGAGAAAATTTGAAATTTCGCTAAAATTATCCGTTTTCGTTGGATTAATTGTTCATTTCTCAATAATATGTCGAATAATAAAGACAAATATACATGAAAGATGAAACTGCGCTAAAATTATCCATTTTCGTTGCTTTTTTCGAACATATATTTATAAAAGGACCAAAAATAAAGACAAAATTTAGAGGTTAAAATTGAAATTTCGCTTATTTTATCCGTTTTCGTTGCTTTTTCGATCATAACTCGAATAAATTTCGAAAAATAAAGAAAAAATAGAGAGAAATAATTGAAATTCCGCTGAAATTATCCATTTTAGATGCTTTTTTCGATCATATTTCGATGAAATGACTAAAATAAGACAAAATAGATGAAAAAAATAAAATTTCGCTATGATTATCCGTTTTCGTTGCTTTTTTCGATATTATCTCTATAAAATGACGTTAAATATAGACAAAATAGAGTAAAAATAGAAATTTAGCTAGAATTATCCGTTTTTTTTGATTTTTTCGATTACATTTTTATAAAATGACAAAAATAAGGCAAAAGAGAGGAGAAAAGTAAAATTTTCAATAAAATTGTCCGTTTTCGTTCTTTTTTCGATCATATTCTGATTATATTTCGTAAAATTATGACAAAATAGGGAATAAAAATTGGAATTTCTCTAATTATATCCGTTTTCGTTGCCTTTTCCGATAATATCTCGATAAAATGACGTAAAAAATGACTAAATAAAATAAAAATGGACATTTAGCTAGAATTATCCGTTTTTGTTGCTTTTTTCGTTCATCCCACGATAACATGACAAATACTATAAAAAATAGAGAAAAAAAATAAATATTCTGCTATAATTATCCGTTTTCGTCGACTTTTTCGAAAATATCTGAATAAAATGACAAAAATTGAGGCAAAAGAAAGGAGAAAATTTAAATTTTCGCTAAAATTATCCGTTTTCGTTTCTTTTTTCGATCATATCTCGATAATAAGACGAATAATAAAGACAAAATTTAGCTGAAAGAATTAAAATTTCGGGTATATTATCCGTTTTCGTCGCTACTTTCGATTATATCTCGATAAAATAACGAAAAATAACGAAAAATTTTGAGGAAAAAATTGAAATTTCGTTAAAATTATCCGTTTTCATTGCTTTTTTCGATCATAACTAGATAAAATGACGAAAAACAAAGAAAGAATAGAGAAAAAAATTGAAGTTTCGCTAAATTTATCCGTTTTTTTTTTTCTTTTTTCGATCATATCTTGATAATATCTCTATAAAATCACGAAAATAAAGACAAAATAGAGTAAAAATAGAAATTTAGCAAGAATTATCCGTTTTTTTTATTTTTTCGATAATATTGTTATAAAATGACAAAAATAAGGCAAAAGAGAGGAGAAAGATAAAATTTTCAATAAAATTGTCCGTTGTCGTTCCTTTTTCGATCATATTCTGATTATATTTCGTAAAATAATGACAAAATAGGGGATAAAAATTGAAATTTCTCTAATTATATCCGTTTTCGTTGCCTTTTTCGATAATATCTCGATAAAATGACGTAAAAAATGACTAAATTGATTAAAATAGAAATTTAGCTAGAATTATCCGTTTTTGTTGCTTTTTTCGTTCATCCCTCGATAAAATGACCAATTTCTATAAAAAATAGAGAAAAAAATAAATATTTTGCTATAATTATCCGTTTTCGTCGATTTTTTCGAAAATATCTGAATAAAATGACAAAAAATTAAGGCAAAAGAAAGGAGAAAATTTAAATTTACACTAAAATTATCCGTTTTCGTTTCTTTTTTCGATCATATCTCGATAAAAAGACGAATAATAAAGACAAAATTTAGCTGAAAGAATTAAAATTTCGGGTATATTATCCGTTTTCGTCGCTACTTTCGATTATATCTCGATAAAATTACGAAAAATAACGAAAACTTTTGAGGAAAAAATTGAAATTTCGCTAAATTTATCCGTTTTTTTTTTTTGCTTTTTTCGATCATATCTTGATAATATCTCTATAAAATCACGAAAATAAAGACAAAATTTAGAGTAAAAAATTGAAATTTCGCTTAAATTATCCATTTTCGTTTCTTTATTCGATGATTACGTGATAAAATGGCAAAAAGTGAGGCAAAAGAGAGCAGAAAAACATAATTTTCGCTAAATTTATCCGTTTAAGATGCTTTTAACTAATATATCTCTATAATTGACGATAATTAAGGCGAAATTGGAGGAGAAAATTGAATTATCCCTGAAATTTCGCTTTAAAAAGTCCGTCTTAGTTGCTTTATTCGATCATATCTCGATAAAATGACGAAAAATAAAGACAAAATTTAGAGGAAAAAATTGAAATTTCCCTTAAATTAACCGTTTTAGTTACTTTTGTCTAATATATTGTTTACTGTTTTCGATCATATCTCGATTAAAAGACTAAAAAAAGACAAAATAGATGAAAAAAATTGAAATGTCGCTAAAACTAACCGTTTTATATGCTGGTTTTTGATTATATCTCGATAAAATATCCAAAAAGTAATGACAAAATACGGGAAAAATTTAAATTTCGCTAAAATTATCCGTTTTCGTTGCTTTTTTCGATAATATCTCGATAAAATGACGAAAATCCTGGCAAAATACAGGAGAAAAAAAAATTCGCTAAAATTATCCATTTTCGTTGCTTTGTTCGATCATATATTAATAAAAAGAAGAAAAATAAATACAAAATTTATCTATATTTATAAATCAGTCCTCGGGTCACTGACCTCGGGTCATTGACCTCGGGTCATTAACCTCGGGTCATTATTTCGGGTCATTGACCTCGAGTCATTGACCTCGGGTCATTAACCGTAAGTTATCCCGAATCGACCTCCAGGAGTTGACCTCCAGGAGTTGACCTCCAAGATTCACCTCCCTTAGTCTCTTGGAGTCGATCTCTCTGAGTCGACTTCCCGGAGTCGACATCTTAGAGTCGATCACCAAGAGTTGACCTCTTGGAGTCGACTACCCGGAGACGACCTCCCGGACTCGACCTCCCGGAGTCAACATCCGGAATCGACCTCCCGGAGTCTACTTCAAGAGTTGACCTCCCGGAGTCGACCTCGGGTCATCGATCTCCTGGAGTCAACCTCCCGGAGTCGACTTCTGAATCGACCTCCCAAAGTCGACTTCCGGTGTCGACCTCCCGGAGTCGACTTTTAGTTTTGACCTCCCGGAGTCAACCTCCCGGAGTCGATCTCGGGTCATTGATCTCCCGGAGTCAACTTTCCGGAGTCAACCTCCCGGAATCGACTTCCAGAGTTGACCTCCCGGAGTCGACTCCCAAAGTTGACCTCCCGGAGTCAACCTCCAGGAGTCGACCTCCCAGGGTCGACCCCGGGTCATAGACCTCGGGTTATTGACCTATGGTCATTGTCCTCGAGTCATGGTTTTCGGTCTATTGTCCTCTGGTCATTGACCTTGGGTCATTGACCTCGGGTCATTGACCTCGGGTCATTGACCTCGGTTCATTGACGTCGGGTCATCGACCATGGGTCATTGACCTCGGGTCATTGACCTTAAGTCATCCAAAAGTCGACCTTCCGGAGTCGACCTCCAAGATTCGACCTCTAGGAGTCGACCTTCCTGAGTCGACCTCCCGGAGTCAATCTCAATAAGTCGATCTCCCGGAGTTGACTACCCGGAGACGACCTCCCGGACTTGACCCTCCTGGGTCGACTTCCTGACTCGACCTCCGGAGTCAACTTCCGGAGTCGACCTACCGGAGTCAATTTCCAGAGTCGACCTCCCGGAGTCGACTTTTAGGGTTGACCTCCCGGACTTCCGAAGTCAACCTCCCGGAGTCGACTTCCAGAGTTGACTTCCCGCAGTCAACCTCCCGGGGTCGACCTTGGGTCATTGATCTCCCGGAGTCAACTTCCCGGAGTCAACCTCCCAGAGTCGACTTCCAGACTTGACCTCCCGGAGTCGACTTCCAAAGTTGACCTCCCGAATCAACCTCCCGGAGTCGACCTCCCAGGGTCGTCCTAGGGTCATCGAATTCGGGTTATTGACCTAGGCTCATTGTCCTCGAGTCATTGTTCTCGGGCCATTGACCTCGGGTCATTGACCTCGTGTCATTGACCTCGGGTCATTGAACTAAAGTCATCCCGAAGTCGACCTTCCGGAGTCGACCTCCAAGATTCGACCTCTAGGAGTCGACCTCCCTGAGTCGACCTCCCGGAGTCGACCTCCTGGAGTCAATCTCAATTAGTCGATCTCCCGGAGTCAACTACCGGGAGACAACATCCCGGACTCGATTCTCCAGAGTCGACTTCCTGACTCGACCTCCAGGAGTCAACTTCCGGAGTCGACCTACCGGAGTCGATTTCCGGAGTCGACTTCCAGGGTTTACCTCCCGGAGTCGACCTCCCAGGGTTGTCCTCGTGCCATCGACCTTTGGTCATCGGCCTCGGGTCATCGACATCGGGTCATCGAATTCGCGTCATCGACCTTGGGTCATCGACCTCGAGTCAATGACCACAGTTCATCGACCTCTGGTCAAGATAATATCGAAAAAATCGACAAATTGGGTTAATTTTTGCAACATTTTTATATTTTTGCTCTATTTCTGCAATATTTTTTTTTTGTGAAGATTATATCGACAAAAATCTGATGTGGCCAGCACATAACTTTCTCCATACATAAGATGTAAATATTTATATTTAACTTCCGGTTTATCAGTATTTCATGAATAAAAAATCAGTGATACAAAAAAAAGTTACATACTAAAGTTTTAGCAAATTACCTTAATTACCTTACTTTTGCCTTAATTTTGGTAATTTTATTCAGATATTAACAAAAAAATCAACGAAAACGGATAATTATAGCGAAATTTTAATTTCTTTCATCTATTTTTTCTTTTTTTAGTCATTTCATCGAAATATGATCGAAAAAAGCAACTAAAATGGATAATTTCAGCGAAATTTCAATTATTTTTCTCTATTTTGTCTTTATTTTTCGTCATTTCATCTAGAGATAATCGAAAGTAGCATCGAAAATGTATAATTTTAGCGAAATTTCAATTTTTTCAGCTAAAAGTTTCTTTATTATTCGTCGTATTATCGAGATGTGATCGAAAACGCAACGAAAAGAGATAATTTTAGCGAAAATTTAATTTTTCTGCTTTATTTTACCTTAATTTTTGTCATTTTATTCAGATATTATTAAAAAAATCAACGAAAACGGATAATTATAGCGAAATATTAATTTTTTTCTCTATTTTCTCTATATATTTTTTGGTTATTTTATCGAGGGATGAACGAAAAAAGCAACAAAATCGGATAATTCTAGCTAAATTTCTATTTTAACACTATTTAGTCATTTTCACGTCATTCTATCGAGATATGATCGAAAAAAGCAACGAAAATGGATAATTTTAGCGATGTTTCATCTTTCATTTATATTTGTCTTTATTATTCGTCATATTATTGAGATATGAACGATTAATCCAACGAGAACGGATAATTTTAGCGAAATTTCAAATTTTCTCTTCAATTTTTCTTAATTTTCGTCCTTTTATCAAGATATGTTCGAAACAAGCATCAAAAACAGAAATTTTAGTGAAATTTCATTTTATTTTCACTATTCTTCATACTTTTATCGAGATATGTCCTAAACAGCATTGAATATGGATTATTTCGACGAAATTTCAATTTTTACCCCTATTTCATCTTTTTTTAGTCAGTTAATCAAGATATGATCGAAAAAAGCAATTAAAAAGGATAATATTTGCGAAATTTAAATTTTTTTCCCCTTTTTTTTCCTTAATTTTTTGCATTTTATCGTGATATATTACAAAAAAAGACGGAAACGGATAATTTTAGCAAAATATAATTTTTTTTCGTCTATTTTGTGTTTTTGTTTTCGTCGTTAATCAAGATATGATCAAAAAATGCAACAAAAAAAAATAATTTTAGCGAAATTACAAAATCGCTATTTTTTCATTATTTTTCGTCATTTTTTCGGGATATAATCGAAAGTAGCAACAAAAACGGATAATTGTAGCGAAATTTCTATTTTTTCAGCTAAAATATGTCTATATTTTTCGCCTTTTTATAAATATATATTCGAAAGAATCACAAAAATGGATAATTTTAGCAAATTCTATGTTTTTCTGCACTATTTCGCCACAATTTTCGTCATTTTATCGAGATATGATCGAAAAAACAACGAAAACGGATAATTGAAGCGAAATTTACATTTTCCTTTAAATTGTTTCTTTATTTTTCGTCAGTTTATCGAGATATTATTGAAAAAAGCAACAAAAACGGATAATTTTAGCGAAATCTCAATTTTTTCTTCTATTTGGTGTTTAGTTTTCGTCCTAATATCAAGATATGTTCGATAAAAGCAACAAAAACAGAAATGTTAGCGAAATTTACATTTTTTCCTCTATTTTATCTCAATTTTCATCATTGTATCGAGATATGATTGAAAAAGGCAACGAAAAAAGATAATTTTAATGATATCTCAATTTTTCCCTTTATTTTGTGTTTATTTTTTGTCCTTTTACAAGATATGATCGAAGAAAGCAACAAAAGCGGTTAATTTTAGCGAAATTTCAATTATATTTCTCTATTCTGTCTTTAATTTTCGAAATTTATTCGAGTTATGATCGAAAAAGCAACGAAAACGGATAATTTTAGCGAAATTTCAATTTTTTCCTCAAGGTTTTGTCTTTATTTTTTGTCATTTTATCGAGAGATAATCGACAGTAGCAACGAAAACGGATAATTTTAGCAAAATTTCAATTTTTTCAGCTAAAGTTTTCTTTATTATTCGTCGTATTATTGAGATATGATCGAAAAAGCATCCGTTTTTTTTGCTTTTTTCGATAATATCTCGATAAACTGACGAAAAATAAAGAAACAATTTAAAGGAAAATGTAAATTTCGCTTCAATTATCCGTTTTCGTTGCCTATTTCGAATATAACTCGATAAAATGACGAAAAAAATGACTAAATAAAATAAAAATAGAAATTTAGCTAGAATTATCCGTTTTTGTTGCTTTTTTCGTTCATCCCACGATAACATGACAAATTACTATAAAAAATAGAGAAAAAAAATAAATATTTTGCTATAATTATCCCTTTTCGTCGATTTTTTCGAAAATATCTGAATAAAATGACAAAATATTAAGGCAAAAGAAAGGTGAAAAATTATATTTTCGCTAAAATTATCCGTTTTCGTTGCTATTTCGATCATATCTCGATAGTATGACGAATCATAAAGACAAAATTAAGCTGAAAAAAATTGAAATTTCGCTAAAATTATCCGTTTTTGCAGTTTTTTCGATCATATCTCGAATAAATGACGAAAATTATTTCGAAATAGAGGAGAAAAATATTTTTTTGCTAAATTTATCCGTTTAAGTTGCTTTTGTCTAATATATTTCCATAAATTGACTGATTAAGGCGAAATTGGAGGAGAAAAATGAAATTGCCCTTCAATTTCGCTAAAAAAATCCGTCTTCGTTGCTTTCTTCGATAATATCTCGATAAAATGACGGAAAATAAAGACAAAATTTAGAGGAAAAAATTAAATTTTGCTAAATTTATCCGTTTTTGTTGCTTTTTTCGATATTATCTCAATAAAATGACGTAAAATATAGACAAAATAGAGTAAAAATAGAAATTTAGCTAGAATTAACCGATTATGTTGATTTTATCGATACAATCTGAATAAAATGCCAAAAATAAGGCAAAAGAGAGGAGAAAAATTAAATTTTCGCTAAATTTTTCCGTTTTCGTTGCTTTTTTCGATCATATCTCGATTAAACTTCGAAAAATAAAGACAAAATAGGGAATAAAAATTGAAATTTTGCTAAAATTATCCGTTTTCTTTGCTTTTTTTCGATCATATCTTGATTTACTGACTAAAAAAGGATAAAATTGGGGTAAAAATAGAAATTTCAATTAAAATTTCCGTTTTTTATGCTTAATCCGTTCATATCTCGATAAAATGACGAAAAATAAAGAAAGCATAGAGAAAAATTATTAAAATTTCACTGAAATTATCCGTTTTCGTTGCTGTTTTCGATCATATCTCGATTAAAAGACTAAAAAAGACAAAATAGATGAAAAAAATTGAAAAAACCATAAAACTAACCGTTTTATATGCTGGTTTTTGATCATATCTCGATAAAATATCGAAAAATAATGACAAAATATGGGAAAAATTAAAATTTCGCTAAAATTATCCGTTTCCGTTGCTTTTTTTGATAATATCTCGATAAAATGACGAAAAATAAACACAAAATTTAGAGTAAAACATTGTAATTAGGCTAAAATTATCCTATTTCGTTGTTTTTTCGATCAGATCTCGATAAAATGACGAAAATCCTGGCAAAATAGAGGAGAAAAAAAAATCGCTAAAATTATCCATTTTCGTTGCTTTGTTCGATCATATATTTATAAAAAGAAGAAAAAAAAGACAAAATTTACGGGTAAAAAATTGAAATTTCGATAATTTTATCCGTTTTCGTTGCTTTTTTCGATAATATCTCAATAAAATGACGTAAAATAACGAAACATTTTGAGGAAAAAATTGAAATTTCGTTAAAATTATCCGTTTTCATTGCTTTTCTCGATCATAACTAGATAAAATGACGAAAAAAAAAGAAAAAATAATAAAAAAATTGAAGTTTCGCTATATTTATCCGTTTTTTTTTTTATCGATCAGAACTTGATAATATCTCTATAAAATCACGAAAATAAAGACAAAATTTAGAGTAAAAAATTGAAATTTCGCTTAAATTATCCATTTTCGTTTCTTTATTCGATGATTACGTGATAAAATGGCAAAAAGTGAGGCAAAAGAGAGCAGAAAAACATAATTTTCGCTAAATTTATCCGTTTAAGATGCTTTTGTCTAATATATCTCTATAATTGACGATAATTAAGGCGAAATTGGAGGAGAAAAATGAAATATCCCTAAAATTTCGCTTAAAAAAGTCCGTCTTAGTTGCTTTATTCGATCATATCTCGATAAAATGACGAAAAATAAAGACAAAATATAGAGGAAAAATTGAAATTTCCCTTAACCGTTTTAGTTACTTTTGTCTAATATATTTCGATAAATTGACTAAAATTAAGGCGAAATTGGAGGAGAAAAATAATATTTCCCTAAGATTTTGCTAAAAAAAGTCGTCTTCGTTGCTTTTTTCCATCATATCTCGATAAAATGTCGAAAAATAAAAACAAAATATAGAGGAAAAAATGAAATTTCTGTAATATTATCAGTTTTCGTGGCTTGTTACGATGATATCTCGATAAAATGACGTAAAATGAAGTCTACATAGAGTAAAAATAGAAATATAGCTAGAATTATGCATTCTTGTGTCTTTTATAATATATTTCATATATTTATAAAAAGACGAAAAATAAAGCCAAAATTTAAATGTAATAAATTGAAATTTCGCTAATATTAACCGTTTTCGTGTATATTTCTATAATATCTCGATAAAATAACGTAAAATATAGACAAAATAGAGTAATAATAGGAATTTAGCTAGAATTATCCGTTTTTTTGATTTTTTCGATAATATTTGTATAAAATGACATAAATAAGGCAAAGGAAAGGAGAAAAATAAAATTTTCAATAAAATTAACCGTTTTCGTTGCTTTTTTCGATCATATTCTGATTATATTTCGTAAAATAATGACAAAATAGGGAATAAAAATTGAAATTTCTCTAATTTTATCCGTTTTCGTTGCCTTTTTCGATAAAAACTCGATAAAATGACGTAAAAAATAACTAAATAGAGTAAAAAAAGAATTTTAGCTAGAATTATCCGTTTTTGTTGCTTTTTTCGTTCCTCCCTCGACAACATGACCAATTACTATAAAAAATAGAGAAAAATAGATATTTTGCTATAATTATCCGTTTTCGTCGATTTTTTCGAATGTATCTGAATAAAATGACAAAAAATTAAGACAAAATTTAGCTGAAAAAATGAAATTTCGCGTTGACCTCCCATCGACCTTGGGTCATCGACCTCGAGTCATCGACCTCGGGTCATCAACCTCGGGTCATTGACCTAGGGTCATTGTCCTCGGGTCATTGACCTAGGGTCATTGAACTCGGGTCATTGACCTCGGGTCATTGACCTAGGGTCATTGTCCTCGGGTCATTGACCTCGGGTCATTGACCGTAAGTTATCCCGAAGTCGATCACCCGGAGTTGACCTCTTGGAGTCGACTACCCGGAGACGACCTCCCGAACTCGACCTCCCGGAGTCAACATCTGGAATCGACCTCCCGGAGTCAACTTCAAGAGTTGACCTCCCGGAGTCGACCTCAGGTCATGGATCTCCCGGAGTCAACCTCCCGGAGTCGACTTCTGAATCGACCTCCCGGAGTCGACTTCCGGTGTCGACCTCCCGGAGTCGACTTTTAGTTTTGACCTCCCGGAGTCAACCTCCAGGAGTTGACCTCGGGTCATTGATCTCCCGGAGTCATCTTCCCGGAGTCAACCTCCCGGAATCGACTTCCAGAGTTGACCTCCCGGAGTCGACTTCCAAAGTTGACTTCCCGCAGGCAACCGCCCGGGGTCGACCTTGGGTCATTGATCTCCCGGAGTCAACTTCCCGGAGTCATCCTACTGGAGTCGACTTCCAGAGTTGACCTCCCGGAGTCGACTTCCAAAGTTGACCTCCCAGGGTCGACCTCGGGTCATCGAATTCGGGTTATTGACCTAGGGTCATTGTCCTCGAGTCATTGTTCTCGGGCCATTGACCTCGGTTCATTGACCTCGGGTCATTGAACTTAAGTCATCCCGAAGTCGACCTTCCGGAGTCGACCTCCAAGATTCGACCTCTAGGAGTCGACCTCCCTGAGTCGACCTCCCGGAGTCGACCTCCCGGAGTCAATCTCAATTAGTCTATCTCCCGGAGTCAACTACCTGGAGACGACTTCCCGGACTCGACCCTCCTGAGTCGACTTCCTGACTCGACCTCCAGGAGTCAACTTCCGGAGTCGACCTACCGGAGTCGATTTCCGGAGTCGACCTCCCGGAGTCGACCTCCTAGGGTTGACCTAGGGCCATCGACCTTTGGTCATCGGCTTCGGGTCATCGACCTCGGGTCATCGAACTCGCGTCATCGACCTTGGGTCAACGGGTTAAAGTTATCCTCTTTTGTTGCTTTTTTCGATCATATCTTATAAAAGGACGAAAAATAAACAATAAATGGAGGAAAGAATTTGAGATATCGCTAAAACTATCTTTTTTTGTTGTCTTTTTCAATCATATCTAAATACAATGATGAAAATGAAGAAAAAAATTGATTGAAAAAATTGTTATTTCGCTAATATTATCCGATTTCATTGCTTTTTTCGATGATATCTTGATTTACTGACTAAAAAAAGATGAAATATAGGTAAAAATTGAAATTTCGTTGAAATAATCCATATTCGTTGCTTTTTTAGGACACATCTCGATAAAAGAATGAAGAATAGAGAAAATAAAATGAAATTTCACTAAAATTTCTGTTTTTGATGCTTTTTTCGATCATATCTTGATTAACTGACTAAAAAAAGATGAAATATAGGTAAAAATTGAAATTACCTTGAAATAATCCTTATACGTCGCTTTTTGGACATATCTCGATAAAATTACGAAGAATAAAGACACAATATGGGAAAAAAATTAAATTTTCTCTAAAAATATCCGTTTTCGTTTCTTTTTTCGATTATATCCTGATTAACTGACTAAAAAAAGATAAAATTGGGGTATAAATTGAAATTTTGATGCTTAATCCGTTCATAACTCGATAAAATGACGTAAAATAATGAAATAATATAGAAAATAAATTGAAATTTCGCTAAAATTATCCGTTTTCGTTGCTTCTTTCAATTATCTCTCGATAAAATGACGAAAAATAAAGACAAAACCTTGAGGAAAAAATTGAACTTTCGCTAAAATTATCCGTTTTTGTTGCTTTTTCGATCATAACTCGAATAAATTTAGAAAATTAAAGACAGAATAGAGAAATATAATTGAAATTTCGCTAAAATTAACCGCTTTTGTTTCTTTCTTCGATCATATCTTGTAAAAGGACGAAAAATAAACAAAAAATAAAGGGAAAAAATTGAGATATCGCTAAAATTATCTTTTTTCGTTGCCTTTTTCAATCATATCTGGATACAATGATGAAAATTGAGATAAAATAGAGGAAAAAATGTAAATTTCGCTAACATTTCTGTTTTTATTGCTTTTATCGAACATATCTTGATTAAAGGACGAAAAATAAACCACAAATAGAAGAAAAAAATTGAGATTTCGCTAAAATAATCCGTTTTAGTTGCTTTTTTCGATAATATCTCGATAAACTGACGAAAAATAAAGAAACAATTTAAAGGAAAATGTATATTTCGCTTCAATTATCCGTTTTCGTTGTTTTTTCGATCATATCTCGATAAAATGACGAAAATTGTGGCGAAATAGTGCAGAAAAACATAAAATTCGCTAAAATAATCCATTTTTGTTGATTCTTTCGATCATATATATATAAAAAGACGAAACATTAAGACATAATTTAGCTGAAAAAATAGAAATTTCGCTAAAATTATCCGTTTTCGTTGCTACTTTCGATTATATCCCGAAAAAATGACGAAAAATAATGAAAAAATAGCGAAAAAAAATATTAATTTCGCTAAAATTATTTCTTTTGTTGCATTTTTTGATCATATCTTGATTAACGACGAAAAGTATAACACAAAATAGACGAAAAAAAATTATTTTTCGCTAAAATTATCCGTTTCCGTCTTTTTTCTAATATATCACGATAAAATGACGAAAATTAAGGAAAAAAAAAGAGGAAAAAATTTTAAAATTCGCTAAAATTATCCGTTTTCATTGCTTTTTTCGATCATATCTTGATAAACTGACTAAAAAAAGATGAAATAGGGGTAAAAATTGAAATTTCGTTGAAAAAATCCATATTCGTTGCAGTTTAGGACATATCTCGATAAAAGTATGAAGAAAAGAGAAAATAAAATGAAATTTCACCAAAATTTCGGTTTTTGATGCTTTTTTCGAACATATCTTGATAAAAGGACGAAAATTAAGAAAAATTGGAGAGAAAATTTGAAATTTCGCTAAAATTATCCGTTTTCGTTGGATTAATTGTTCATTTCTCAATAATATGTCGAATAATAAAGACAAATATACATGAAAGATGAAACTTCGCTAAAATTATCCATTTTCGTTGCTTTTTTCGAACATATATTTATAAAAGGACCAAAAATAGAGACAAAATTTAGAGGTTAAAATTGAAATTTCGCTAATTTTATCCGTTTTCGTTGCTTTTTTCGATAATATCTCGATAAAATGACCAAAAAATATAGAAAAAATAGAGAAAAAAGTTAATATTTCACTATAATTATCCGTTTTCGTTGATTATTTTGATAATATCTGAATAAAATGACAAAAATTAAGGCAAAATAAAGACGAAAAATTAAATTTTCGCTAAAATTATCCGTTTTCGTTGCTTTTTCGATCATATCTCGATGATACGACGAATAATAAAGAAACATTTAGCTGAAAAAATTGAAATTTCGCTAAAATTATCCGTTTTCCTTGCTACTTTCGATTATCTCTCGATAAAATGACGAAAAATAAAGACAAAACCTTGAGGAAAAAATGTAAATTTCGCTAACATTTCTGTTTTTGTTGCTTTTATCGAACATATCTTGATAAAAGGACGAAAAATAAACACCAAATAGAAGAAGAAAATTGAGATTTCGCTGAAATTATCCGTTTTTGTTGCTTTTTTCGATTATATCTCGATAAACTGACGAAAACTAAAGAAACAATTTAAAGGAAAATGTAAATTTCGCTTCAATTATCCGTTTTCGTTGTTTTTTCGATCATATCTCGATAAAATGACGAAAATTGCGGCGAAATAGTACAGATAAACATAGAATTCGCTAAAATTATCCATTTTTGTTGATTCTTTCGATCATATATTTATAAAAAGACGAAAAATAAAGACATAATTTAGCTGAAAAATAGAAATCTCGCTACAATTATCCGTTTTAGTACTAGTAGTTTTAGTTTAGTACTTTCGATTATATCCCGAAAAAATGACGAAAAATAATGAAAAAATAGCGAAAATAATTGTAATTTCGCTAAAACTATTTTTTTTGTTGCATTTTTTGATCATATCGTGATTATCGACAAAAAACTAAAACACAAAAGAGACGAAAGAAATTTATATTTCGTTAAATTATCCGTTTTCATTGCTTTTTTCGATCATATCTTAATAAACTGACTAAAAAAAGATGAAATAGGGGTAAAAATTTAAATTTCGTTGAAATAATCCATATTCGTTGCTGTTAAGGACATATCTCGATAAAAGTATGAAGAATAGAGAAAATAAAATGAAATTTCACTAAAATTTCTGTTTTTGATGCTTTTTTCGATCATATCTTGATTAACTGACTAAAAAAAGATGAAATATAGAAAAAAATTGAAATTACCTTGAAATAATCCTTATACGTCGCTTTTTGGACATATCTCGATAAAATTACTAAGAATAAAGACAAAATATGGGAAAAAAATGAATTTTCTCTAAAAATATCCGTTTTCGTTTCTTTTTTCGATTATATCTTGATTAACTGACTAAAAAAAATGAAATTGGGGTATAAATTGAAATTTTGATGCTTAATCCGTTCATAACTCGATAAAATGACTAAAAATAATGAAATAATATAGAAAATAAATTGAAATTTCGCTAACATTATCCGTTTTCGTTGCTACTTTCAATTATCTCTCAATAAAATGACGAAAAATAAAGACAAAACCTTGAGGAAAAAATTGAAATTTCGCTAAAATTATCCGTTTTCGTTGCTTTTTCGATCATAACTCGAATAAATTTAGAAAATTAAAGACAGTATAGAGAAATATAATTGAAATTTCGCTAAAATTAACCGCTTTTGTTTCTTTCTTCGATCATATCTTGTAAAAGGACGAAAAATAAACAAAAAATAAAGGGAAAAAATTGAGATATCGCTAAAATTATCTTTTTTCGTTGCCTTTTTCAATCATATCTGGATACAATGATGAAAATTGAGATAAAATAGAGGAAAAAATGTAAATTTCGCTAACATTTCTGTTTTTATTGCTTTTATCGAACATATCTTGATTAAAGGACGAAAAATAAACCACAAATAGAAGAAAAAAATTGAGATTTCGCTAAAATAATCCGTTTTAGTTGCTTTTTTCGATAATATCTCGATAAACTGACGAAAAATAAAGAAACAATTTAAAGGAAAATGTATATTTCGCTTCAATTATCCGTTTTCGTTGTTTTTTCGATCATATCTCGATAAAATGACGAAAATTGTGGCGAAATAGTGCAGAAAAACATAAAATTCGCTAAAATAATCCATTTTTGTTGATTCTTTCGATCATATATATATAAAAAGACGAAACATTAAGACATAATTTAGCTGAAAAAATAGAAATTTCGCTAAAATTATCCATTTTCGTTGCTACTTTCGATTATATCCCGAAAAAATGACGAAAAATAATGAAAAAAATAGCGAAAAAAAATATTAATTTCGCTAAAATTATTTTTTTTGTTGCATTTTTTGATCATATCTTGATTAACGACGAAAAGTATAACACAAAATAGACGAAAAAAAATTATTTTTCGCTAAAATTATCCGTTTCCGTCTTTTTTCTAATATATCACGATAAAATGACGAAAATTAAGGAAAAAAAAAGAGGAAAAAATTTTAAAATTCGCTAAAATTATCCGTTTTCATTGCTTTTTTCGATCATATCTTGATAAACTGACTAAAAAAAGATGAAATAGGGGTAAAAATTGAAATTTCGTTGAAAAAATCCATATTCGTTGCAGTTTAGGACATATCTCGATAAAAGTATGAAGAAAAGAGAAAATAAAATGAAATTTCACCAAAATTTCGGTTTTTGATGCTTTTTTCGAACATATCTTGATAAAAGGACGAAAATTAAGAAAAATTGGAGAGAAAATTTGAAATTTCGCTAAAATTATCCGTTTTCGTTGGATTAATTGTTCATTTCTCAATAATATGTCGAATAATAAAGACAAATATACATGAAAGATGAAACTTCGCTAAAATTATCCATTTTCGTTGCTTTTTTCGAACATATATTTATAAAAGGACCAAAAATAGAGACAAAATTTAGAGGTTAAAATTGAAATTTCGCTAATTTTATCCGTTTTCGTTGCTTTTTTCGATAATATCTCGATAAAATGACCAAAAAATATAGAAAAAATAGAGAAAAAAGTTAATATTTCACTATAATTATCCGTTTTCGTTGATTATTTTGATAATATCTGAATAAAATGACAAAAATTAAGGCAAAATAAAGACGAAAAATTAAATTTTCGCTAAAATTATCCGTTTTCGTTGCTTTTTCGATCATATCTCGATGATACGACGAATAATAAAGAAACATTTAGCTGAAAAAATTGAAATTTCGCTAAAATTATCCGTTTTCCTTGCTACTTTCGATTATCTCTCGATAAAATGACGAAAAATAAAGACAAAACCTTGAGGAAAAAATGTAAATTTCGCTAACATTTCTGTTTTTGTTGCTTTTATCGAACATATCTTGATAAAAGGACGAAAAATAAACACCAAATAGAAGAAGAAAATTGAGATTTCGCTGAAATTATCCGTTTTTGTTGCTTTTTTCGATTATATCTCGATAAACTGACGAAAACTAAAGAAACAATTTAAAGGAAAATGTAAATTTCGCTTCAATTATCCGTTTTCGTTGTTTTTTCGATCATATCTCGATAAAATGACGAAAATTGCGGCGAAATAGTACAGATAAACATAGAATTCGCTAAAATTATCCATTTTTGTTGATTCTTTCGATCATATATTTATAAAAAGACGAAAAATAAAGACATAATTAAGCTGAAAAATAGAAATCTCGCTACAATTATCCGTTTTAGTTGCTACTTTCGATTATATCCCGAAAAAATGACAAAAAATAATGAAAAAATAGCGAAAATAATTGTAATTTCGCTAAAACTATTTTTTTTGTTGCATTTTTTGATCATATCGTGATTATCGACAAAAAACTAAAACACAAAAGAGACGAAAGAAATTTATATTTCGTTAAATTATCCGTTTTCATTGCTTTTTTCGATCATATCTTAATAAACTGACTAAAAAAAGATGAAATAGGGGTAAAAATTTAAATTTCGTTGAAATAATCCATATTCGTTGCTGTTAAGGACATATCTCGATAAAAGTATGAAGAATAGAGAAAATAAAATGAAATTTCACTAAAATTTCTGTTTTTGATGCTTTTTTCGATCATATCTTGATTAACTGACTAAAAAAAGATGAAATATAGAAAAAAATTGAAATTACCTTGAAATAATCCTTATACGTCGCTTTTTGGACATATCTCGATAAAATTACTAAGAATAAAGACAAAATATGGGAAAAAAATGAATTTTCTCTAAAAATATCCGTTTTCGTTTCTTTTTTCGATTATATCTTGATTAACTGACTAAAAAAATGAAATTGGGGTATAAATTGAAATTTTGATGCTTAATCCGTTCATAACTCGATAAAATGACTAAAAATAATGAAATAATATAGAAAATAAATTGAAATTTCGCTAACATTATCCGTTTTCGTTGCTACTTTCAATTATCTCTCAATAAAATGACGAAAAATAAAGACAAAACCTTGAGGAAAAAATTGAAATTTCGCTAAAATTATCCGTTTTCGTTGCTTTTTCGATCATAACTCGAATAAATTTAGAAAATTAAAGACAGTATAGAGAAATATAATTGAAATTTCGCTAAAATTAACCGCTTTTGTTGCTTTCTTCGATCATATCTTGTAAAAGGACGAAAAATAAACAAAAAATAAAGGGAAAAAATTGAGATATCGCTAAAATTATCTTTTTTCGTTGCCTTTTTCAATCATATCTGGATACAATGATGAAAATTGAGATAAAATAGAGGAAAAAATGTAAATTTCGCTAACATTTCTGTTTTTATTGCTTTTATCGAACATATCTTGATTAAAGGACGAAAAATAAACCACAAATAGAAGAAAAAAATTGAGATTTCGCTAAAATAATCCGTTTTAGTTGCTTTTTTCGATAATATCTCGATAAACTGACGAAAAATAAAGAAACAATTTAAAGGAAAATGTATATTTCGCTTCAATTATCCGTTTTCGTTGTTTTTTCGATCATATCTCGATAAAATGACGAAAATTGTGGCGAAATAGTGCAGAAAAACATAAAATTCGCTAAAATAATCCATTTTTGTTGATTCTTTCGATCATATATATATAAAAAGACGAAACATTAAGACATAATTTAGCTGAAAAAATAGAAATTTCGCTAAAATTATCCATTTTCGTTGCTACTTTCGATTATATCCCGAAAAAATGACGAAAAATAATGAAAAAATAGCGAAAAAAAATATTAATTTCGCTAAAATTATTTTTTTTGTTGCATTTTTTGATCATATCTTGATTAACGACGAAAAGTATAACACAAAATAGACGAAAAAAAATTATTTTTCGCTAAAATTATCCGTTTCCGTCTTTTTTCTAATATATCACGATAAAATGACGAAAATTAAGGAAAAAAAAAGAGGAAAAAATTTTAAAATTCGCTAAAATTATCCGTTTTCATTGCTTTTTTCGATCATATCTTGATAAACTGACTAAAAAAAGATGAAATAGGGGTAAAAATTGAAATTTCGTTGAAAAAATCCATATTCGTTGCAGTTTAGGACATATCTCGATAAAAGTATGAAGAAAAGAGAAAATAAAATGAAATTTCACCAAAATTTCGGTTTTTGATGCTTTTTTCGAACATATCTTGATAAAAGGACGAAAATTAAGAAAAATTGGAGAGAAAATTTGAAATTTCGCTAAAATTATCCGTTTTCGTTGGATTAATTGTTCATTTCTCAATAATATGTCGAATAATAAAGACAAATATACATGAAAGATGAAACTTCGCTAAAATTATCCATTTTCGTTGCTTTTTTCGAACATATATTTATAAAAGGACCAAAAATAGAGACAAAATTTAGAGGTTAAAATTGAAATTTCGCTAATTTTATCCGTTTTCGTTGCTTTTTTCGATAATATCTCGATAAAATGACCAAAAAATATAGAAAAAATAGAGAAAAAAGTTAATATTTCACTATAATTATCCGTTTTCGTTGATTATTTTGATAATATCTGAATAAAATGACAAAAATTAAGGCAAAATAAAGACGAAAAATTAAATTTTCGCTAAAATTATCCGTTTTCGTTGCTTTTTCGATCATATCTCGATGATACGACGAATAATAAAGAAACATTTAGCTGAAAAAATTGAAATTTCGCTAAAATTATCCGTTTTCCTTGCTACTTTCGATTATCTCTCGATAAAATGACGAAAAATAAAGACAAAACCTTGAGGAAAAAATGTAAATTTCGCTAACATTTCTGTTTTTGTTGCTTTTATCGAACATATCTTGATAAAAGGACGAAAAATAAACACCAAATAGAAGAAGAAAATTGAGATTTCGCTGAAATTATCCGTTTTTGTTGCTTTTTTCGATTATATCTCGATAAACTGACGAAAACTAAAGAAACAATTTAAAGGAAAATGTAAATTTCGCTTCAATTATCCGTTTTCGTTGTTTTTTCGATCATATCTCGATAAAATGACGAAAATTGCGGCGAAATAGTACAGATAAACATAGAATTCGCTAAAATTATCCATTTTTGTTGATTCTTTCGATCATATATTTATAAAAAGACGAAAAATAAAGACATAATTTAGCTGAAAAATAGAAATCTCGCTACAATTATCCGTTTTAGTTGCTACTTTCGATTATATCACGAAAAAATGACGAAAAATAATGAAAAAATAGCGAAAATAATTGTAATTTCGCTAAAACTATTTTTTTTGTTGCATTTTTTGATCATATCGTGATTATCGACAAAAAACTAAAACACAAAAGAGACGAAAGAAATTTATATTTCGTTAAATTATCCGTTTTCATTGCTTTTTTCGATCATATCTTAATAAACTGACTAAAAAAAGATGAAATAGGGGTAAAAATTTAAATTTCGTTGAAATAATCCATATTCGTTGCTGTTAAGGACATATCTCGATAAAAGTATGAAGAATAGAGAAAATAAAATGAAATTTCACTAAAATTTCTGTTTTTGATGCTTTTTTCGATCATATCTTGATTAACTGACTAAAAAAAGATGAAATATAGAAAAAAATTGAAATTACCTTGAAATAATCCTTATACGTCGCTTTTTGGACATATCTCGATAAAATTACTAAGAATAAAGACAAAATATGGGAAAAAAATGAATTTTCTCTAAAAATATCCGTTTTCGTTTCTTTTTTCGATTATATCTTGATTAACTGACTAAAAAAAATGAAATTGGGGTATAAATTGAAATTTTGATGCTTAATCCGTTCATAACTCGATAAAATGACTAAAAATAATGAAATAATATAGAAAATAAATTGAAATTTCGCTAACATTATCCGTTTTCGTTGCTACTTTCAATTATCTCTCAATAAAATGACGAAAAATAAAGACAAAACCTTGAGGAAAAAATTGAAATTTCGCTAAAATTATCCGTTTTCGTTGCTTTTTCGATCATAACTCGAATAAATTTAGAAAATTAAAGACAGTATAGAGAAATATAATTGAAATTTCGCTAAAATTAACCGCTTTTGTTGCTTTCTTCGATCATATCTTGTAAAAGGACGAAGAATAAACAAAAAATAAAGGGAAAAAATTGAGATATCGCTAAAATTATCTTTTTTCGTTGCCTTTTTCAATCATATCTCGATACAATGATGAAAATTGAGATAAAATAGAGGAAAAAATGTAAATTTCGCTAACATTTCTGTTTTTATTGCTTTTATCGAACATATCTTGATTAAAGGACGAAAAATAAACACCAAATAGAAGAAAAAAATTGAGATTTCGCTGAAATTATCCGTTTTTGTTGCTTTTTTCGATAATATCTCGATAAACTGATGAAAAATAAAGAAACAATTTAAAGGAAAATGTAAATTTCGCTTCAATTATCCGTTTTCGTTGTTTTTTCGTTCATATCTCGATAAAATGACGAAAATTGTGGCGAAATAGTGCAGAAAAACATAGAATTCGCTAAAATTATCCATTTTTGTTGATTCTTTCGATCATATATTCATAAAAAGACGAAAAATTAAGACATAATTTAGCTGAAAAAATAGAAATTTCGCTACAATTATCCGTTTTCGTTGCTACTTTCGATTATATCCCGAAAAAATGACGAAAAATAAGAAAAAATAGCGAAAAAAATATTAATTTCGCTAAAATTATTTTTTTTGTTGCATTTTTTGATCATATCTTGATTAACGACGAAAAGTAAAACACAAAAAAGACGAAAAAAAATTATATTTCGCTAAAATTATCCGTTTCCGTCTTTTTTTCTAATATATCACGATAAAATGACGAAAATTAAGGAAAAAAAGAGGAAAAAATTTTAAAATTCGCTAATATTATCCGTTGTCATTGCTTTTTTCGATCATATCTTGATAAACTGACTAAAAAAAGATGAAATAGGGGTAAAAGTTGAAATTTCGTTGAAAAAATCCATATTCGTTGCAGTTTAGGATATATCTCGATAAAAGTATGAAGAAAAGAGAAAATAAAATGAAATTTCACCAAAATTTCGGTTTTTGATGATTTTTTCGAACATATCTTGATGAAAGGATGAAAATTAAGAAAAATTGAAGAGAAAATTTGAAATTTCGCTAAAATTATCCGTTTTCGTTGGATTAATTGTTCATTTCTCAATAATATGTCGAATAATAAAGACAAATATACATGAAAGATGAACTTCGCTAAAATTATCCATTTTCGTTGCTTTTTTCGAACATATATTTATAAAAGGACCAAAAATAAAGACAAAATTTAGAGGTTAAAATTGAAATTTCGCTAATTTTATCCGTTTTCGTTGCTTTTTTAGATAATATCTCGATAAAATGACCAAAAAATATAGAAAAAATAGAGAAAAAAATTAATATTTCGCTATTATCATCCGTTTTCGTTGATTATTTTGATAATATCTGAATAAAATGACAAAAATTAAGGCAAAATAAAGACGAAAAACTAAATTTTCGCTAAAATTAACCGTTTTCGTTGCTTATCCGATCATATCTCGATGATACGAAGAATAATAAAGAAACATTTAGCTGAAAAAATTGAAATTTCGCTAAAATTATCCGTTTTCGTTGCTACTTTCGATTATCTCTCGATAAAATGACGAAAAATAAAGACAAAACCTTGAGGAAAAAATTGAAATTTCGCTAAAATTATCCGTTTTCGTTGCTTTTTAATCATATCTCGATACAATGATGAAAATTGAGATAAAATAGAGGAAAAATTGTAAATTTTGCTAACATTTCTGTTTTTCTTGCTTTTATCGAACATATCTTGATAAAAGGACGAAAAATAAACACCAAATAGAAAAAGAAAATTGAGATTTCGCTGAAATTGTCCGTTTTTGTTGCTTTTTTCGATTATATCTCGATAAACTGACGAAAAATAAAGAAACAATTTAAAGGAAAATGTAAATTTCGCTTCAATTATCCGTTTTCGTTGTTTTTTCGATCATATCTCGATAAAATGACGAAAATTGTGGCGAAATAGTGCAGAAAAACATAGAATTCGCTATAATTATCCATTTTTGTTGATTCTTTCGATCATATATTTATAAAAAGACGAAAAATAAAGACATAATTTAGCTGAAAAAATAGAAATTTCGCTACAATTATCCGTTTTCGTTGCTACTTTCGATCATATATTTATAAAAAGACGAAAAATAAAGACATAATTTAGCTGAAAAATAGAAATCTCGCTACAATTATCCGTTTTAGTTGCTACTTTCGATTATATCCCGAAAAAATGACGAAAAATAATGAAAAAACAGCGAAAATAATTGTAATTTCGCTAAAATTATTTTTTTTGTTGCATTTTTTGATCATATCGTGATTAACGACGAAAACTAAAACACAAAATAGACGAAAAAAATTTATATTTTGCTAAAATTATCCATTTTCATTGCTTTTTTCGATCATATCTTGATAAACTGACTAAAAAAAGATGAAATAGGGGTAAAAATTGAAATTTCGTTGAAATAATCCATATTCGTTGCTGTTAAGGACATATCTCGATCAAAGTATGATGAATAGAGAAAATAAAATGAAATTTCACTAAAATTTCTGTTTTTGATGCTTTTTTCGAACATATCTTGATAAAAGGACGAAAATTAAGAAAAATTGAAGAGAAAATTTGAAAATTCGCTAAAATTATCCGTTTTCGTTGGATTAATCGTTCATATCTCAATAATATGACGAATAATAAAGACAAATATACATGAAAGATGAAACTTCGCTAAAATTATCCATTTTCGTTGCTTTTTTCGATCATATCTCGATAGAATGACGTGAAAAATGACTAAATAGTATTAAAATAGAAATTTAGCTAGAATTATCCGTTTTTGTTGCTTTTTTCGTTCATCCCTCGATAAAATAACCAAAAAATATAGAAAAAATAGAGAAAAAAAATTAATATTTCGCTATAATTATCCGTTTTCGTTGATTTTTTTGATAGTATCTGAATAAAATGATAAAAATTAAGGCAAAATAAAGCAGAAAAATTAAATTTTCACTAAAATTATCCGTTTTCGTTGCGTTTTCGATCATTTCTCGATAATACGACGAATAATATTGAAACTTTAAGCTGAAGAAATTGAAATTTTGCTAAAATTATCCGTTTTCGTTGCTACTTTCGATTATATCTCGATAAAATGACGAAATATTAAGACAAAACCTTGAGGAAAAAATTGAAATTTCGCCATAATTATCCGTTTTCGTTGCTTTTTCGATCATAACTCGAATAAATTTCGAAAAATAAATAAAAAATAGAGAAAAATAATTCAAATTCCGCTGAAATTATCCATTTCAGTTGCTTTTTTCAATCATATTTCGATGAAATGACTAAAAAAAGACAAAATAGTTGAAAAAATTAAAATTTCGCTATAATTATCCGTTTTCGTTGCTTTTTTCAATATTATCTGTATAAAATGACGTAAAATATAGACGAAATAGAGTAAAAATAGAAATTTAGCTAGAATTATCCGTTTTTTTTGATTTTTTCGATTACATTTTTATAAAATGACAAAAATAAGGCAAAAGAGAGGAGAAAAATAAAAATTTTAATAAAATTGTCCGTTTTCGTTCTTTTTTCGATCATATTCTGATAATATTTCGTAAAATTATGACAAAATAGGGAATAAAAATTGAAATTTCTCTAATTATATCCGTTTTCGTTGCCTTTTTCGATAATATCTCGATAAAATGACGTAAAAAATGACTAAATAAAATAAAAATAGACATTTAGCTAGAATTATCCGCTTTTGTTGCTTTTTTCGTTCATCCCACGATAACATGACAAATTACTATAAAAAATAGAGAAAAAAATAAATATTCTGCTATAATTATCCGTTTTCGTCGATTTTTTCGAAAATATCTGAATAAAATGACAAAAAATTAAGGCAAAAGAAAGGTGAAAAATTGAATTTTCGCTAAAACTATCCGTTTTCGTTGCTATTTCGATCATATCTCGATAGTATGACGAATCATAAAGACAAAATTAAGCTGAAAAAAATTGAAATTTCGCTAAAATTATCCGTTTTTGCAGTTTTTTCGATCATATCTCGAATAAATGACGAAAATTATTTCGAAATAGAGGAGAAAAATATAATTTTTGCTAAAATTATCCGTTTAAGTTTCTTTTGTCTAATATATTTCCATAAATTGACTGATTAAGGGGAAATTGGAGGAGAAAAATGAAATTGCCCTAAAATTTCGCTAATAAAATCCGTCTTCGTTGCTTTCTTCGATAATATCTCGATAAAATGACGGAAAATAAAGACAAAATTTAGAGGAAAACATTAAATTTCGCTAAATTTATCCGTTTTTGTTGCTTTTTTCGATATTATCTCGATAAAATGACGTAAAATATAGACAAAATAGAGTAAAAATAGAAATTTAGCTAGAATTATCCGATTATGTTGATTTTTTCGATACAATCTGAATAAAATGCCAAAAATAAGGCAAAAGAGAGGAGAAAAATTAAATTTTTGCTAAATTTTTCCGTTTTCGTTGCTTTTTTCGATCATATCTCGATTAAACTTCGAAAAATAATGACAAAATAGGGAATAAAAATTGAAATTTTGCTAAAATTATCCGTTTTCTTTGCTTTTTTCGATCATATCTTGATTTACTGACTAAAAAAGGATAAAATTGGGGTAAAAATTGAAATTTCAATTAAAATATCCGTTTTTTATGCTTAATCCGTTCATATCTCGATAAAATGACGAAAAATAAAGAAATCATAGAGAAAAATTATTAAAATTTCACTGAAATTATCCGTTTTCGTTGCTGTTTTCGATCATATCTCGATTAAAAGACTAAAAAAAGATAAAATAGATGAAAAAAATTGAAATGTCGCTAAAACTAACCGTTTTATATGCTGGTTTTTGATCATATCTCGATAAAATATCGAAAAATAATGACAAAATATGGGAAAAATTAAAATTTCGCTAAAATTATCCGTTTCCGTTGCTTTTTTTGATAATATCTCGATAAAATGACGAAAAATAAACACAAAATTTAGAGTAAAACATTGTAATTTGGCTAAAATTATCCGATTTCGTTGTTTTTTCGATCAGATCTGGATAAAATGACGAAAATCCTGGCAAAATGGAGGAGAAAAAAAATCGCATAAATTACCCATTTTCGTTGCTTTGTTCGATCATATATTTATATAAAGAAGAAAAAAAAAGACAAAATTTAGGGGTAAAAAATTGAAATTTCGATATTTTTATCCGTTTTCGTTGCTTTTTTCGATAATATCTCAATAAAATGACGTAATGAATGACTTAATAGAGCAAAAATAGAAATTAAGCTAGAATTATCCGTTTTTTTTCTTTTTTCGTTCACCCTTCGATAAAATGACCAAAGGATATAGAAAAAATAGAGATAAAATAGATATTTCGCTATAATTATCGGATTTCTATGATTTTTTCTATTATATCTGAATAAAATGACAAAAATTGAGGCAAAAGAAAGGAGAAAATTTAAATTTTCACTAAAATTATCCGTTTTCGTTTCTTTTTCGATCATATCTAGATAATAAGACGAATAATAAAGACAAAATTTAGCTGAAAGAATTAAAATTTCGGGTATATTATCTGTTTTCGTCGCTTCTTTCGATTATATCTCGATAAAATAACGAAAAATAACGAAACATTTTGAGGAAAAAATTGAAATTTCGTTAAAATTATCCGTTTTCATTGCTTTTCTCGATCATAACTAGATAAAATGACGAAAAATAAAGAAAAAATAATTAAAAAAATTGAAGTTTCGCTATATTTATCCGTTTTTTTTCTTTTATCGATCATATCTTGATAATATCTCTATAAAATCACGAAAATAAAGACAAAATTTAGTGTAAAAAATTGAAATTTCGCTTAAATTATCCATTTTCCTTTCTTTATTCGATGATTACTTGATAAAATGGCAAAAAGTAAGGCAAAATAGAGCAGAAAAACATAATTTTCGCTAAATTTACCCGTTTAAGATGCTTTTGTTTAATATATCTCTATAATTGACGATAATTAAGGCGAAATTGGAGGAGAAAAATGAAATTTCCCTAAAATTTTGCTTTAAAAAATCCGTCTTAGTTGCTTTATTCGATCATATCTCGATGAAATGACGAAAAATAAAGACAAAATTTAGAGGAAAAAATTGAAATTTCCCTTAACCGTTTTAGTTACTTTTGTCAAATATATTTCGATAAACTGACTAAAATTAAGTCGAAATTGGAGGAGAAAATGATATTTCCCTAAGATTTTGCTAAAAAAAGTCGTCTTCGTTGCTTTTTTCGATCATATCTCGATAAAATGTCGAAAAATAAAAACAAAATATAGAGGAAAAAATGAAATTTCTGTTATATTATCTGTTTTCGTTGGTTGTTACGATGATATCTCGATAAAATGACGTAAAATGAAGACTACATAGAGTAAAAATAGAAATATAGCTAGAATTATGCATTCTTGTGTCTTTTATAATATATTTCATATATTTATAAATAGAAGAAAAATAAAGCCAAAATTTAAATGTAATAAATTGAAATTTCGCTAATATTAACCGTTTTCGTTGATTTTTCTATAATATCTCGATAAAATGACGTAAAATATAGACAAAATAGAGTAAAAATAGGAATTTAGCTAGAATTATCCGTTTTTTTGATTTTTTCGATAATATTTGTATAAAATGACATAAATAAGGCAAACGAAAGGAGAAAAATAAAATTTTCAATAAAATTGTCCGTTTTCGTTGCTTTTTTCGATCATATACTGATTATATTTCGTAAAATAATGACAAAATAGGGAATAAAAATTGAAATTTCTCTAATTTTATCCGTTTTCGTTGCCTTTTTCGATAAAAACACGTTAAAATGACGTAAAAAATTACTAAATAGAGTAAAAATAGAATTTTAGCTAGAATTATCCGTTTTTGTTGCTTTTTTCGTTCCTCCCTCGATAACATGACCAATTACTATAAAAATTAGAGAAAAAATAGATATTTTGCTATAATTATCCGTTTTCGTCGATTTTTTCGAAAGTATCTGTATAAAATGACAAAATATTAAGACAATTTTAGCTGAAAAAATGAAATTTCGCGTTGACCTCCCATCGACCTTGGGTCATCGACCTCGAGTCATCGACTCGGGTCATCAACCTCGGGTCATTGACCTAGGGTCATTGTCCTCGGGTTATTGACCACGGGTCATTGAACTCGGGTCATCGACCTCGGGTCATTGACCTAGGGTCATTGTCCTAGGGACACTGACCTCGGGTCATTGACCTCGGGTAATTGACCTCGGGTCATTGACCTCGAGTCATTGACCTCGGGTCATTGACCGTAAGTTATCCCGAAGTCGATCACCCGGAGTTGACCTCTTGGAGTCGACTACCCGGAGACGACCTCCCGGAGTCGACTTCAAGAGTTGACCTCCCGGAGTCGACCTCGAGTCATCGATCTCCCGGAGTCAACCTCCCGGAGTCGACTTCTGAATTGACCTACCGGAGTCGTCTTCCGGTGTCGACCTCCCGGAGTCGACTTTTAGTTTTGACCTCCCGGAGTCAACCTCCCGGAGTCGACCTCAGGTGATTGATCTCCCGGAGTCATCTTCCCGGAGTCAACCTCCCGGAATCGACTTCCAGAGTTGACCTCCCGGAGTCGACTTCCAAAGTTGACCTCCCGGAGTAAACCTAACGGAGTCGACCTCCCAGGGTCGACCCCGGGTCATCGACCTCGGGTTATTGACCTAGGGCCATTGTCCTTGAGTCATTGTTTTCGGGCTATGACCTCGGGTCATTGACCTCGGTTCATTGACCTCGGGTCATTGACCTCGGGTCATTGACCTCGGTTCATTGACCTCGGGTCATTGACCTCGGGTCATTGACCATGGGTCATTGACCTCGGGTCATTGACCTTAAGTCATCCCAAAGTCGACCTTCCGGAGTCGACCTCCAAGATTCGACCTCTAGGAGTCGACCTCCCTGAGTCGACCTCCCGGAGTCAATCTCAATTAGTCGATCTCCCGGGGTCGACTACCCGGGGACGACCTCCCGGACTCGACCCTCCTGAGTCGACTTCCTGACTCGACCTCCTGGAGTCAACTTCCGGAGTCGACCTACCGGAGTCAATTTCCAGAGTCGACCTACCGGAGTCAACTTTTAGGGTTGACCTCCCGGAGTCGAATTCCGGAGTCGACCTCCCGGAGTCGACTTCCGCTGTCGACCTCCTGGAGTAGACTTCCAGAGTTGACTTCCAGAGTTGACTTCCCGCAGGCAACCTCCCGGGGTCGACCTTGGGTCATTGATCTCCCGGAGTCAACTTCCCGGAGTCATCCTCCTGGAGTCGACTTCCAGAGTTGACCTCCCGGAGTCGACTTCCAGAGTCCACCTACCGGAGTCGATTTCCGGAGTCGACCTCCCGGAGTCGACTTCCAGGGTTCACCTCCTGGAGTCGACCTCCTAGGGTTGACCTAGTGCCATCGACCTTTGGTCATCGGCCTCGGGTCATCGACCTCGGGTCATCGAACTCGCGTCATTGACCTTGGGTCAATGGGTTAATGTTATCCTCTTTTGTTGCTTTTTTCGATCATATCTTATAAAAGGATGAAAAATAAACAATAAATGGAGGAAAAAATTTGAGATATCGCTAAAACTATCTTTTTTGTTGTCTTTTTCAATCATATCTAAATACAATGATGAAAATGAAGAAAAAAATTGATTGAAAAAATTGTTATTTCGTTAATATTATCCGATTTCATTGCTTTTTTCGATCATATCTTGATTTACTGACTAAAAAAAGATGAAATATAGGTAAAAATTGAAATTTCGTTGAAACAATCCTTATACGTTGCTTTTTGGACATATCTAGATAAAATTACGAAGAATAAACACAAAATAGGGAAAATAAAATGAAATTTTGCTAAAATTTCTGTTTTTGTTGCTTTTTTCGAACAAAACTCGATAAAATGACGAAAAATAAAGACAAAATAGAGAAAATAAAATGAAATTTGCTAAAATTTCTGTTCTTGTTGCTTTTTTTGAACATATCTTGATAAAAGGACGAAAAATAAACACCAAATAGAGGAAGAAAATTGATATTTCACTAAAATTAACCGTTTTCGTTGCTTTCTTCGATCATATCTTGTAAAAGGACGAAAAATAAACACCAAATAGAGGAAAAAAATTGATATTTCGCTAAAATTATCGGTTTTCGTTGCTTTTTTCGAACATAACTCGATAAAATGACGAAAAATAAAGACAAAATAGAGAAAATAAAATGAAATTTGCTAAAATTTCTGTTTTTGTTGCTTTTTTCGAACATATCTTGATAAAAGGACGAAAAATAAACACCAAATAGAGGAAGAAAATTGATATTTCACTAAAATTAACCGTTTTCGTTGCTTTCTTCGATCATATCTTGTAAAAGGACGAAAAATAAACAAAAAATAGAGGGAAAAAATTGAGATATGGCTAAAATTATCTTTTTTCGTTGCCTTTTTCAATCATATCTCGATACAATGATGAAAATTGAGATAAAATAGAGGAAAAAATGTAAATTTCGCTAACATTTCTGTTTTTATTGCTGTTATCGAACATATCTTGATTAAAGGACGAAAAATAAACACCAAATAGAAGAAAAAACTGAGATTTCGCTAAAATTATCCGTTTTTGTTGCTTTTTTCGATAATATCTCGATAAAATGATGAAAAATAGAGAAACAATTTAAAGGAAAATGTAAGTTTCGCTTCAATTATCCGTTTTCGTTGTTTTTTCGATCATATCTCGATAAAATGACGAAAATTGTGGCGAAATAGTGCAGAAAAACATAAAATTCGCTAAAATAATCCATTTTTGTTGATTCTTTCGATCATATATTTATAAAAAGACGAAAAATTAAGACATAATTTAGCTGAAAAAATAGAAATTTCGCTACAATTATCCATTTTCGTACTACTTTCGATTATATCCCGAAAAAATGACGAAAAATAATGAAAAAATAGCGAAAATAATTGTAATTTCGCTAAAATTATTTTTTCTGTTGATTTTTTGATCATATCGTGATTAACGAGGAAAACTAAAACACAAAATAGACGAAAAAAATTTATATTTCGCTAAAATTATCCGTTTTCATTGCTTTTTTCGATCATATCTTGATAAACTGACTAAAAAAAGATGAAATAGGGGTAAAAATTGAAATTTCGTTGAAATAATCCATATTCGTTGCTGTTTAGGACATATCTCGATAAAAGTATGAAGAAATGAGAAAATAAAATGAAATTTCACTAAAATTTCTGTTTTTGATGCTTTTTTCGAACATATCTTGATAAAAGGAAAACAATTAAGAAAAATTGAAGAGAAAATTTGAAATTTCGCTAAAATTATCCGTTTTCGTTGGATTAATCGTTCATATCTCAATAATATGACGAATAATAAAGACAAATATACATGAAAGATGAAACTTCGCTAAAATTAACCATTTTCGTTGCTTTTTTCGATCATATCTCGATAGAATGACGTGAAAAATGACTAAATATTGTTAAAATAGAAATTTAGCTAGAATTATCCATTTTTGTTGCTTTTTTCGTTCATCCCTCGATAAAATAACCAAAAAATATAGAAAAAATAGAGAAAGAAATTAATATTTCGCTATAATTATCGGTTTTGGTTGATTTTTTTGATAGTATCTGAATAAAATGATAAAAATTAAGGCAAAATAATGCAGAAAAATTAAATTTTCACTAAAATTATCCGTTTTCGTTGCGTTTTCGATCATTTCTCGATAATACGACGATTAATAATGAAACTTTAAGCTGAAGAAATTGAAATTTCGCTAAAATTATCCGTTTTCGTTGCTACTTTCGATTATATCTCGATAAAATGACGAAAAATTAAGACAAAACCTTGAGGAAAAAATTGAAATTTCGCCATAGTTATCCGTTTTCGTTCTTTTTCGATCATAACTCGAATAAATTTCGAAAAATAAAGAAAAAATAGAGAAAAATAATTGAAATTTCGCTGAAATTATCCATTTTAGTTGCTTTTTTCGATCATATTTCGATGAAATGACTAAAAAAAGACAAAATAGATGAAAAAATTAAAATTTCGCTATAATTATCCGTTTTCGTTGATTTTTTCGATAATATCTGAATAAAATGATAAAATTTAAGGCTATAGAAAGGAGAAAAATTAAATTTTCGCTAAAATTATCCATTTTCGTTAATTTTTGTTAATATCTGAATAAAATTACAAAAATTAAGGCAAAAGTAAGGTAATGAAGGTTATTGGCCAAAACTTTTCTATGTAACATATATTTGTATCACTGATTTTTTATTCATGAAATACTGATAAACCGGAAGTTAAATATAAATATTTACATCTTATACATGGAGAAAGTTATGTGCTGGCCACATCAGATTTTTGTCGATATAATCTTCACAAAATACAAAAATATTGCAGAAATAGAACAAAAATATAAAAATGTTGCAAAAATTTACCGAATTTGTCGCTTTTTTCGATATTATCTATCACATTGCCAAACATTTTGTTTAAATAGAGCAAAAATGTTAAATGTTCACTAAAATTAACCCAATTTGTCGCTTTCTTCTATATAATCTTGACCAGAGGTCGATGAACTGTAGTCATTGACTCGAAGTCAATGACCCAAGGTCGATGACGCGAATTCGATGACCCGAGGTCGATGACCCGAGGCCGATGACCAAAGGTCGATGGCCCGAGGTCAACCCTAGGAGGTCGACTCCGGGAGGTAAACCCTGAAAGTCGACTCCGGAAGTTGACTCCTGGAGGTCGAGTCAGGAAGTCGACTCAGGAGGGTCGAGTCCGGGAAGTCGTCTCCGGGTAGTTGACTCCGGGAGATAGACTAATTGAGATCGACTCCGGGAGGTCGATTCAGGGAGGTCGACTCCTAGAGGTCGAATCTTGGAGGTCGTCTCCGGAAGGTCGACTTCGGGATGACTTAAGTTTAATGACCCGAGGTCAATGTCCCGAGGTCAATGACCCGAGGTCAATGACCCGAGGTCAATGGCCCGAAAACAATGACTCGAGGACAATGACCCTAGGTCAATAACTCGAATTCGATGTCCCGAGGTCGACCCTGGGAGGTCGACTCCGGGAGGTTGACTCCGGGAGGTCAACTTTTGAAGTCGACTCCGGGAGTCAACTCTGGAAGTCGACTCCGGGAGGTTGACTCCGGGAAGTTGACTCTGGAAGTCTTCTCCAGGAGGTCGACACCGGAAGTCGACTCCGGGAGGTCAACCCTAATAGTCGACTCCGGGAGGTCGACTCTGGGTATTGACTCCGGTAGGTCGACTCCGGAAGATGACTCCAGGAGGTCGAGTCAGGAAGTCGACTCAGGAGGGTCGACTCACGGAGGTCAACTCCTAGATGTCGAATCTTGGAGGTCGACTCCGGAAGGTCGACTTTGGGATGACTTAAGGTCAAGGACCCGAGGTCAATAGCCCGAAAACAATGACTCGAGGACAATGACCCTAGGGCAATAACCCGAGGTCGATGACCCGGATTTGACCCTGGGAGGTCGAATCCGGGAGGTCAACTTTGGAAGTCGACTCCGGGAGGTCAACTCTGGAAGTCGATTCCGGGAGGTTGACTCCGGGAAGATGACTCCGGGAGATCAATGACCAGAGGTCGACTCCGGGAGGTTGACTCCGGGAGGTCAAAACTAAAATTCGACTCCGGGAGGTCGACACCGGAAGTCGACTCCGGGAGGTCGATTCAGAAGTCGACTCCGGGAGGTTGACTCCGGATGTTGACTCCTGGAGGTCGAGTTCGGGAGGTCGTGGTATTCGACTCCAAGAGGTCAACTCCGGGTGATCGACTTCGGGATAACTTACGGTCAATGACCCGAGGTCAATGACCCGAGGTCAATGACCCGAGGTCAATGACCCGAGGTCGGTGACCCGAGGACAATGACCCTAGGTCAATGACCCGAGGTCGATGACCCGAGTTCAATGACCCTAGGTCAATGACCCGAGGACAATGACCCTAGGTCAATGACCCGAGGATGATGACCCAAGGTCGATGACTCGAGGTCGATGACCCAAGGTCGATGGGAGGTCAACGCGAAATATCATTTTTTCAGCTAAATTTTGTCTTAATTTTTTATTATTTTATTCAGATATTTTCGAAAAAATCGACGAAAACGGATAATTATAGCAAAATATCTATTTGTTCTCTATTTTTTATAGTAATTGGTCATGTTATCGAGGGAGGAACGAAAAAAGCAACAAAAACGGATAATTCTAGCTAAATTTCTATTTTTACTCTATTTAGTCATTTTTTACGTCATTTTATCGAGTTTTTATCGAAAACGGCAACGAATACGGAGAAAATTAGAGAAATTTCAATTTTTATTCCCTATTTTGTCATTATTTTACGAAATATAATCAGAATATGATCGAAAAAAGCAACGAAAACGGACAATTCTAGCTAAATTCCTATTTTTACTCTATTGAGTCATTTTTTACGTCATTTTATCGAGATTATATCGAAAAAAGCAACAAAAACAGATGTAATTAGCGATATTTCCATTTTTACCTCTAAATCGAAAGTGACGAAATGGATAATTTCAGGGAAGCTTCAATTATTTTTTCTATCATTTCTTTATTTTTCGTCATTTTATCGATTTATTAACTGATTAAGCATCAATAATTGGTAATTTTATCGAAATTTCAATTTTTATTCCCTAATTTGTCTTTATTTTTCAAAATTTAATCAGGATATGATCGAAAAAAGCAACAGAAACGGACAATTTTATTGAAAATTTTATTCTTCTCCTCTCTTTTGCTTTATTTTTGTTATATTATACTGTTATTATCGAATAAATCAAAAAAACGGATAAACCTTGGTAAATTTCTATTTTTACTCTATAAAAATTGAAATTTCGCTAAAATTACCAGTTTTTGATTCTTAATCCTTTCATAACTCGTTAAAATGACGAAAAATAAAGAAATAATAGAGAAAAGTAATTGAAGTTTCCCTGAAATTCTCCGTTTTCGTTGCTCTTTTCGATATTATCTCGATAAAAAGACGAAATATAAAGACAATATTTAGAGGTAAAATGGAAATTTCGCTAATTTTATCCGTTTTCGTTGCTTTTTTCGATATTATCTCTATAAAATGACGTAAAATATAGACAAAATAGAGTAAAAATAGAAATTTAGCTAGAATTATCCGTTTTTTTAGATTTTTTCAATAATATTTTTATGAAATGACAAATAAGGCAAAAGAGAGGAGAAAAATAAAATTTTCAATAAAATTGTCCGTTGTCGTTCCTTTTTCGATCATATTCTGATTATATTTCGTAAAATAATGACAAAATAGGGAAGAAAAATTGAAATTTCTCTAATTATAACCGTTTTCGTTGCCTTTTTCGATAATATCTCGATAAAATGACGTCAAAAATGACTAAATAGAATAAAAATAGACATTTAGCTAGAATTATCCGTTTTTGTTGCTTTTTTCGTTCATCCCTCGATAACTTGACCAATTACTTTAAAAAATAGAGAAAAAAAACAAATATTCTGCTATAATTATCCGTTTTCGTCGATTTTTTCGAAAATATCTGAATAAAATGAAAAAAATTTAAGGCAAAAGAAAGGAGAAAAATAAAATTTTCGCAAAATTATCCGAATTCGTTGCTATTTCGATCATATCTCGA
Organism: Sympetrum striolatum; assembly: GCA_947579665.1. Classification (NCBI taxonomy): domain Eukaryota; kingdom Metazoa; phylum Arthropoda; class Insecta; order Odonata; family Libellulidae; genus Sympetrum; species Sympetrum striolatum. The sequence goes on along the minus strand of OX388343.1, from coordinate 115,450,324 downwards.
TAGTATGACGAATCATAAAGACAAAATTAAGCTGAAAAAAATTGCAATTTCGCAAAAATTATCTGTTTTTGCAGTTTTTTCGATCATATCTCGAATAAATGACGAAAATTATTTCGAAATAGAGGAGAAAAATATAATTTTTGCTAAAATTATCCGTTTAAGTTGCTTTTGTCCAATATATTTCCATAAATTGACTGATAAAGGCGAAATTGGAGGAGAAAAATGAAATTGACCTAAAATTTCGCTAAAAAAATCCATCTTCGTTGCTTTCTTCGATAATATCTCGAAAAAATGACGAAAAATAAAGACAAAATTTAGAGGAAAACATAAAATTTCGCTAAATTTATCCGTTTTTGTTGCTTTTATCGATATTTTTCTCGATAAAATGACGTACAATATAGACAAAATAGAGTAAAAATAGAAATTTAGCAAGAATTATCCGATTATGTTGATTTTTTCGATACAATCTGAATAAAATGACAAATATAAGGCAAAGGAGAGGAGAAAAATTAAATTTTCGCTAAATTTGTCCGTTTTCGTTGCTTTTTTCGATCATATCTCGATTAAATTTCGAAAAATAAAGACAAAATAGGGAATAAAAATTGAAATTTTGCTAAAATTATCCGTTTTCTTTGCTTTTTTCGATCATATCTTGATTTACTAACTAAAAAAGGATAAAATTGGGTTAAAAATTGAAATCTCAATTAAAATTTCCGTTTTTTATGCTTAATCCATTCATATCTCGATAAAATGACGAAAAATAAAGAAATCATAGAGAAAAATTATTAAAATTTCACTAAAATTATCCGTTTTCGTTGCTGTTTTCGATCGTATCTCGATTAAAAGACTAAAAAAAGACAAAATAGATGAAAAAAATTTAAATGTCGCTAAAACTAACCGTTTTATATGCTGGTTTTTGATCATATCTCGAAAAAATATCGAAAAATAATGACAAATTATGTGGGAAAAATTAAAATTTCGCTAAAATTATCCGTTTCCGTTGCTTTTTTCGATAATATCTCGATAAAATGACGAAAAATAAACACAAAATGTAGAGTAAAAGATTGTAATTTGGCTAAAATTATCCGATTTCGTTGTTTTTTCGATCAGATCTCGATAAAATGACGAAAATCCTGGCAAAATAGAGGAGAAAAAAAAATCGCTAAAATTATCCATTTTCCTTGCTTTGTTCGATCATATATTTATAAAAAGAAGAAAAATACAGACAAATTTTAGGGGTAAAAAATTGAAATTTCGATAATTTTATCCGTTTTCGTTGCTTTTTTCGATAATATCTCGATAATATGACGTAAAGAATGACTTAATAGAGCAAAAATATAAATTTAGCTAGAATTATCCGTGTTTGTTCCTTTTTTCGTTCACCCTTCGATAAAATGACCAAAGGATATAGAAAAAATAGAAAATAGATATTTCGCAATAATTATCGGTTTTCTATGATTTTTTTCTATTATATCTGAATAAAATGTTAAAAATTGAGGTAAAAGAAAGGAGAAAATTTTTATTTTCACTAAAATTATCCGTTTTCGTTTCTTTTTTCGATCATATCTATATAATAAGACGAATAATAAAGACAAAAATTAGCTGAAAGAATTAAAATTTCGGGTATATTATCCGTTTTCGTCGCTACTTTCGATTATATCTCGATAAAATAACGAAAAATAAGGAAACATTTTGAGGAAAAAATTGAATTTTCGTTAAAATTATCCGTTTTCATTGCTTTTTTCATTCATAACTAGATAAAATAACGAAAAATAATGAAAAAATAGTTTAAAAAATAGAAGTTTCGCTAAATTTATCCGTTTTTTTCTTTTATCGATCGTATCTTGATAATATCTCTATAAAATCACGAAAATAAAGACAAAATTTAGAGTAAAAAATTGAAATTTCGCTTAAATTATCCATTTTCGTTTCTTTATTCGATAATTACTTGATAAAATGGCAAAAAGCGAGGCAAAAGAGAGCAGAAAAACATAATTTTCGCTCAATTTATCCGTTTAAGATGCTTTTGTCTAATATATCTCTATAATTGACGATAATTAAGGCAAAATTGGAGAAGAAAAATGAAATATCCCTAAAATTTCGCTTAAAAAAATCCGTCTTAGTTGCTTTATTCGATCATATCTCGATAAAATGACGAAAAATAAATACAAAATTAGAGGAAAAAATTGAAATTTCTGTAATATTATCCGTTTTCGTTGCTTGTTACGATGATATCTCGATAAAATGACGTAAAATGAAGACTACATAGAGTAAAAATAGAAATATAGCTAGAATTATGCATTCTTGTGTCCTTTATAATATATTTCATATATTTATAAAAAGACAAAAAATATAGCCAAAATTTAAATGTAATAAATTGAAATTTCGCTAATATTAACCGTTTTCGTTGATTTATCTATAATATCTCGATAAAATGACGTAAAATATAGACAAAATAGAGTAAAAATAGGAATAGGCTAAAACTTTAGTATGTAACATATTTTTGTATAACTGATTTTTTTTCATGAAATACTGATAAACCGGAAGTTAAATATAAATACTTACATCTTATATATGGAGAAAGTTATGCGCTGGCCACATCAGATTTATGTCGATATAATCTTCACAAAATACAAAAATATTGCAGAAATAGAGCAAAAATATAAAAATGTTGCAAAAATTAACCGAATTTGTCGCTTTTTTCGATATTATCTATGACATTGCCAAACATTTTGCTTAAATAGAGCAAAAATGTTAAACGTTCGCTAAAATTAACCCAATTTGTCGCTTTCTTCTATATAATCTTGACCAGAGGTCGATGAACTGTAGTCATTGACTCGAAGTCGATGACCCAAGGTCGGTGACGCGAGTTCGATGACCCGAGGTCGATGACCCGAGGCCGATGACCAAAGGTCAATGGCCCGAGGTCAACCCTAGGAGGTCGACTCCGGGAGGTTAACCATGGAAGTCGACTCCGGGAGGTCGACTCCGGAAATCGACTACGGTAGGTCGACTCCGGAATTTGACTCCTGGAGGTCGAGTCAGGAAGTCGACTCAGGAGGGTCGAGTCCGGGAAGTCATCTCCGGGTAGTTGACTCCGGGAGATAGACTAATTGAGATTGACTCCGGGAGGTCGACTCAGGGAGGTCGACTCCTAGAGGTCGAATCTTGGAGGTCGACTCCGGATGGTCGACTTCGGGATGACTTAAGTTCAATGACCCGAGGTCAATGACCCGAGGTCAATGACCCGAGGTCAATGGCCCGAGAACAATGACTCGAAGACAATGACCCTAGATTATAAAATAACTTGCAAAGGGTGCAACAATGTTTACGTAGGCCAAAGCAAAAGGAAAATCGAAACCAGATTTAAAGAACACATCGCACACTTTAGATACAATAGACTAAACAAATCAAGCGTAGCTTCACATATACAAGAATGCAATAACCCAATACATTTAGAAGATTTGAAACTAATTAAAGCCGTTAACAAAGAGTCCAAACTAGACGCCTACGAAAGCATCTTCATACGAAAACATACACAAACAATGAACAGTGACCGCGGCCCAATCCCATGGTCCCCATTGTTCTCACTAATCACTAACGGCTCAGAAACCACCAACCAACAACATTTTTCACCCCTACAAACACCCTCCCCCACCCCTCACAGTTCGGGTATAAATACAGACAGTGCACACACAATACTTCAGTCCGACATAGCTACTGAGGATGGAAACTTAGTATCCGAAATGCGTATATAGTGTCCAAATACCGGTGTTCCCCTGCAACGTTGGACTCTCCAGATGAAGCAGTGGAACCACCCCAAGGTAAGTCACAGTGTTTTCTTACTTGGTTGAATTACGGCAATAGGAGTTTTTTCTTTTTAAATTAATTTTTAAATTAATGACCCTAGGTCAATAACCCGAATTCGATGACACGAGGTCGACCCTGGGAGGTCGACTTCGGGAGGTTGACCCCGGGAGGTCAACTTTTGAAGTCGACTCCGGGAGATCGACTAATTGAGATTGACTCCGGGAGGTCGACTCAGGGAGGTCGACTCCTAGAGGTCGAATCTTGGAGGTCGACTCAAGAAGGTCGACTTTGGGATGACTTAAGGTCAATGACCCGAGGTCAATGACCCATGGTCAATGACCCGAGGTCAATGAACCGAGGTAAATGACCCGAGGTCAATAGCCCGAAAACAATGACTCGAGGACAATGACCCTAGGTCATTAACCCGAAGTGGATGACCAGGGGTCGACACTGGGAGGTCGACTCCGGGAGGTCAACTTTGGAAGTTGACTCCGGGAGGTTATCTCTGGAAGTCGATTCCGGGTGGTTGACTCCGGAAAGATGACTCCGGGAGATCAATGACCCGAGGTCGACTCCGGGAGGTTGACTCCGGGAGGTCAAAACCGAAAGTCGACTCCGGGAGGTCGACACCGGAAGTCAACTTCGGGAGGTCGATTCAGAAGTCGACTCCGGGAGGTTGACTCCGGGAGATCGATGACCCGAAGTCGACTACGGGAGGTCAACTCTTGAAGTCGACTCCGGGAGGTCGATTCCGGATGTTGACTCCGGGAGGTCGAGTTCGGGAGGTAGTCTACGGGTAGTCGACTCCAAGAGGTCAACTCCGGGTGATCGACTTCGGCATAACTTACGGTCAATGACCCGAGGTCAATGACTCGAGGTCAATGACCCGAGGTCAATGACCCGAGGTCAATGACCCGAGGTCAATGACACGAGGTCAATGACCCGAGGTCAATGACCCGAGGTCAATGACACGAGGTCAATGACCCGAGGTCAATGACCCGAGGTCAATGACCCGAGGTCAATGACCCGAGGTCAGTGACCCGAGGACAATGACCCTAGGTCAATGACCCGAGGTCGATGGCCCGAGTTCAATGACCCGTGGTCAATGACCCGAGGACAATGACCCTAGGTTAATGACCCGAGGTTGATGACCCGAGGTCGATGACTCGAGGTCGATGACCCAAGGTCGATGGGATGTCAACGCGAAATTTCATTTTTTCAGCTAAATTTTGTCTTAATTTTTTGTCATTTTATTCAGATATTTTTGAAAATATCGACGAAAACGGATAATTATAGCAAAATATCTATTTTTTCTCAATTTTTTATAGTAATTGGTCATGTTATCGAGGGAGGAACGAAAAAAGCAACAAAAACGGATAATTCTAGCTAAATTTCTATTTTTACTCTATTTAGTCATTTTTTACGTCATTTTACCGAAATTTTATCGAAAAAGGAAAGAAAACGGATATAATTAGAGAAATTTCAATTTTTTATTTTTTTTTTATCATAATTTTACGAAACATAATCAGAATATGATCGAAAAAAGCAACGAAAACGAACAATTTTATAGAAAATTTTATTTTTCTCCTTTCCTTTGCCTTATTTATGTCATTTTATACAAATATTATCGAAAAAATCAAAAAAACGGATAATTCTAGCTAAATTCCTATTTTTACTCTATTTTGTCTATATTTTACGTCATTGTATCGAGATATTATAGAAAAATCAACGAAAACGGTTAATATTACAGAAATTGCATTTTTTCCTCTATATTTTGTTTTTATTTTTCGACATTTTATCGAGATATGATCGAAAAAAGCAACGAAGTCGGCTTTTTTTAGCAAAATTTTAGGGAAATATAATTTTTCTCCTCCAATTTCGCCTTAATTTTAGTCAATTTGAGGAAATATATTAGACAAAAGTAACTAAAACGGTTAATTTAAGGGAAATTTCAATTTTTTTCTCTAAATTTTGTCTTTATTTTTCGTCATTTTATCGAGATATGATCGAATAAAGCAACTAAGACGGATTTTTTAATGCGAAATTTAGGGAAATTTCATTTTTCTTCTCCAATTTCGCCTTAATTATCGTCAATTATAGAGATATATTAGACAAAAGCATCTTAAACGGATAAATTTAGCGAAAATTATGTTTTTCTGCTCTCTTTTGCCTCGCTTTTTGCCTTTTTATCAAGTAATCATCGAATAAAGAAACGAAAATGGATAATTTAAGCGAAATTTCAATTTTTTACTCTAAATTTTGTCTTTATTTTCGTGATTTTTTGGAGATATTATCAAGATCTGATCGATAAAAGAAAAAAAACGGATAAATATAGCGAAACTTCAATTTTTTTAACTATTTTTTTTTATTTTTCGTCATTTTATCTAGTTATGATCGAAAAAAGCAATGAAAACGGATAATTTTAACGAAATTTCAATTTTTTCCTCAAAATGTTTCGTTATTTTTCGTTATTTTATCGAGATATAATCGAAAGTAGCGACGAAAACGGATAATATACCCGAAATTTTAATTCTTTCAGCTAATTTTTCACTTTATTATGCGTCTTATTATCTAAATATGATCGAAAAAAGAAACGAAAACGGATAATTTTAGTGAAAATTAAAATTTTCTCCTTTCTTTTGCCTCAATTTTTGTCATTTTATTCAGATATAATAGAAAAAATCATAGAAAACCGATAATTATAGCGAAATATCGATTTTATCTCTATTTTTTCTATATCCTTTGGTCATTTTATCGAAGGGTGAACGAAAAAAGCGACAAAAACGGATAATTCTAGCTAAATTTCTATTTTTGCTCTATTAAGTCATTCTTTACGTCATTTTATTGAGATATTATCGAAAAAAGCAACGAAAACGGATAAAATTATCGAAATTTCAATTTTTTACCCCTAAATTTTGTCTTTATTTTTCTTCTTTTTATAAATATAGGATCGAACAAAGCAACGAAAATGGACAATTTTAGCGATTTTTTTTTCTCCTCTATTTTGCCAGGATTTTCGTCATTTTATCGAGATCTGATCGAAAAAACAACGAAATCGGATAATTTTAGCCAAATTACAATGTTTTACTCTAAATTTTGTGTTTATTTTTCGTCATTTTATCGAGATATTATCGAAAAAAGCAACGGAAACGGTTAGTTTTAGCGACATTTCAATTTTTTTCATCTATTTCGTATTTTTTTATTCTTTAAATCAAGATATGATTGATAAAAGCAACGATAACGGATTAATTCAGCAAAATTTCAATTATGTTTTTCTATTATTTCTTTATTTTTCGTCCTTTTATAAATATATGATCGAAAAAAGCAACGAAAATGGATACTTTTAGCGAAGTTTCATCTTTCATGTATATTTGTCTTTATTTTTCGTCATATTATTGAGATATAAACGATTAATCCAACGAACACAGATAATTTTAGCGAAATTTCAAATTTTCTCTTCAATTTTTCTTAATTTTCGTCCTTTTATCAAGATATGTTCGAAAAAAGCATCAAAAACAGAAATTTTAGCGAAATTTCATTTTATTTACTCTATTATTCATACTTTTATCGAGATATGTCCTAAACAGCAACGAATATGGATTATTTCAACGAAATTTCAATTTTTACCCCTATTTCATCTTTTTTTAGTCAGTTAATCAAGATATGATCGAAAAAAGCAATGAAAACGGGATAATATTAGCGAAATTTAAATTTTTTTTCCTCTTTTTTTTTCCTTAATTTTCGTCATTTTATCGTGATATATTAGAAAAACAGACGGAAACGGATAATTTTAGCAAAATATAAATTTTTTCGTCTATTTTGTGTTTTACTTTTCGTCGTTAATCAAGATATGATCAAAAAATGCAACAAAAAAAAATAATTTTAGCGAAATTACAATTTTTTTCGCTATTTTTTCATTATTTTTCGTCTTTTTTTTCGCGATATAATCGAAAGTAGCAACAAAAATGGATAATTTTAGCGTATTCTATGTTTTTCTGCACTATTTCGCCACAATCTTCGTCATTTTATCGAGATATGATCGAAAAAACAACTAAAACGGATAATTGAAGCGAAATTTACATTTTCCTTTAAATTGTTTCTTTATTTTTCCGTCATTTTATCGAGATATTATCTAAAAAAGTCGAGAAATTATCCGAAATCTCAATTTTTTGCTTCTATTTGGTGTTTATTTTACGTCCTTTTATCAAGATATGTTCGATAAAAGCAACAAAACAGAAATGTTAGCGAAATTTAAATTTTTTCCTCTATTTTATCTCAATTTTCATCATTGTATCGAGATATGATTGAAAAAGGCAACGAAAACCGATAATTTTAGTGAAATTTCAATTTTTTCCTCAAGGTTTTGTCTTTATTTTTCGTCATTTTATCGAGATATGATCGAAAAAGCAACGAAAACGGATAATTTTAGCGGAAATTTACTTTTTCGTCTTTATTTTTGCCTAATTTTTTTCATTTTATTCAGATATTATCAAAAAAATCAACGAAAACGGATAATTATAGCAAAATATTAATTTTTATCTCTATTTTTTGTATATTTTTTGGTCATTTTATCGAGATTTAAAATTATCTACTAATATATATATTTTATATTAACGAAAACGGACAATTCTAGCTAAATTCCTATTTTTTACTCTATTGAGTCATTTTATACGTCATTTATCGAGATTATATCGAAAAAAGCAACAAAAACGGATATAATTAGCGATATTTCCATTTTTACCTATAAATCGAAAGTGACGAAATGGATAATCTCAGGGAAGCTTCAATTATTTTTTCTATCATTTCTTTAATTTTTCGTCATTTTATCGAGTTATTAACGGATTTAGCATCAATAACTGGTAATTTTAGCGAAATTTCAATTTTTATTCCCTATTTTGTCTTTATTTTTCGAAATTTAATCAGGATATGATCGAAAAAAGCAACGAAAACGGACAATTTTATTGAAAATTTTATTCTTCTACTCTCTTTTGCTTTATTTTTGTTATTTTATACTGTTATTTACGAATAAATCAAAAAAACGGATAAACCTTGCTAAATTTCTATTTTTACTCTATAAAAATTGAAATTTCGCTAAAATTACCAGTTTTTGATTCTTAATGCTTTCATAACTCGTTAAAATGACGAATAATAAAGAAATAATAGAGAAAATTAATTTTCAATAAAATTGTCCGTTGTCGTTCCTTTTTCGATCATATTCTGATTATGTTTCGTAAAATAATGACAAAATAGGGAATAAAAATTGAAATTTCTCTAATTTTATCCGTTTTCGTTGCCTTTTTCGATAAAAACTCGATAAAATGACGTAAAAAATGACCAAATAGAGTAAAAATAGAAATTTAGCTAGAATTATCCGTTTTCGTCGATTTTTTCGAAAATATCTGAATAAAATGACTAAAAATTAAGAGAAAATTTAGCTGAAAAAATGAAATTTCATGTTGACCTCCCATCGACCTTGGGTCATCGACCTCGAGTCATCGACCTCGGGTCATCAACCTTGGGTCATTGACCTAGGGTCATTGTCCTCGGGTCATTGACCACGGGTCATTGAACTCGGGTCATCGACCTCGGGCCATTGACCTAGGGTCATTGTCCTCGGGTCACTGACCTCGGGTCATTGACCGTAAGTTATCCCGAAGTCGATCACCCGGAGTTGACCTCTTGGAGTCAACATCCGGAATCGACCTCCCGGAGTCGACTTCTGAATCGACTTCCCGGAGTCGACTTCCGATGTCGACCTCCCGGAGTCGACTTTTAGTTTTGACTTCCCGGAGTCAAACTACAAGATTCGACCTCTAGGAGTCGACCTCACTGAGTCGACCTCCCGGAGTCAATCTCAATTAGTCGATCTCCCGGAGTCGACTACCCGGAGACGAACTCCCGGACTCGACCCTCCTGAGTCGACTTCCTGACTCGACCTCCTGGAGTCAACTTCCAGAGTCGACCTACCGGAGTCAATTTCCAGAGTCGACCTCCCGGAGTCGACTTTTAGGGTTGACCTCCCGCAGGCAACCTCCCGGGGTCGACCGTGGGTCATTGATCTCCCGGAGTCAACTTCCCGGGGTCAACCTCCCGGAGTCGACTTCCAGAGTTGACCTCCCGGAGTCGACTTCCAAAGTTGTCCTCCCGAAGTCAACCTCCCGGACTGGACCTCCCAGGGTCGACCTCGGGTCATCGAATTCGGGTTATTGACCTAGGGTCATTGTACTCGAGTCATTGTTTTCGGGCCATTGTCCTCGAGTCATTGATCTCGGGCCATTGACCTCGGGTCATTGACCTCGGGTCATTGACCTCGGGTCATTGAACTTAAGTCATCCCGAAGTCGATCTTCCGGAGTCGACCTCCAAGATTCGACCTCTAGGAGTCGACCTCCCTGAGTCGACCTCCCGGAGTCAATCTCAATTAGTCGATCTCCCGGAGTCAACTACCCGGAGACGACTTCCAGGACTCGACCCTCCTGAGTCGACTTCCTGACTCGACCTCCAGAAGTCAACTTCCGTAGTCGACCTACCGGAGTCGATTTCCGGAGTCGACCTCCCGGAGTCGACTTCCAGGGTTTACCTCCCGGATTTGACCTCCTAGGGTTGACCTCGGGCCATCGACCTTTGGTCATCGGCCTTGGGTCATCGACCTCGGGTCATCGAACTATCGTCATCGACCTTGGGTCATCGACTTCGAGTCAATGACCACAGTTCATCGACCTCTGGTCAAGATTATATAGAAGAAAGCGACAAATTGGGTTAATTTTAGCGAACGTTTAACATTTTTGCTCTATTTAAGCAAAATGTTTGGCAATGTGATAGATAATATCGAAAAAAGCGACAAATTGGGTTAATTTTTGCAACATTTTTATATTTTTACTCTATTTCTGCAATATTTTTTTTTCTTTTGTGAAGATTATATCGACAAAAATCTGATGTGGCCAGCACACAACTTTCTCCATATATAAGATGTAAATATTTATATTTAACTTCCGGTTTATCAGGATTTCATGAATAAAAAATCAGTGATACAAAAATATGTTACGTACTAAAATTTTAGCCAATTACCTTCATTACCTTACTTTTGCCTTAATTTTTGTAATTTTATTCAGATATTAACAAAAAATCAACGAAAATGGATAATTTTAGCGAAAATTTAATTTTTCTCCTTTCTATAGCCTTAAATTTTATCATATTATTCAGATATTATCGAAAAAATCAACGAAAACGGATAATTTTAGCGAAATCTCAATTTTTTTTCATCTATTTGGTGTTTATTTTTCGTCCTTTTATGAAAATATGTTCAATAAAAGCAACAAAAACCGAAATGTTAGCGAAATTTAAATTTTTTCCTCTATTTTATCTCAATTTTCATCATGGTATCGAGATATGATTGAAAAAGGCAACGAAAAAAGATATTTTTGGCGATATCTCAATTTTTTCCCTTTATTTTTTGTTTATTTTTAGTCCTTTTACAAGATATGATCGGAGAAAGCAACAAAAGCGGTTAATTTGAGCGAAATTTCAATTATTTTTCTCTATTCTGTCTTTAATTTTCGAAATTTATTCGAGTTATGATGGAAAAAGCAACGAAAACGGATAATTTTAGCAAAATTTCAATTTTTTCCTCAAGGTTTTTTCTTTATTTTTCGTCATTTTATCGAGAGATAATCGAAAGTAGCAACGAAGAAGGATAATTTTAGCGAAATTTCAATTTTTTCAGCTAAATGTTTCTTTATTATTCGTCGTATTATCGAGTTATGATCGAAAAAGCAACGAAAACGGATAATTTTAGCGAAATTTCAAATTTTCTCTTCAATTTTTCTTAATTTTCGTCCTTTTATCAAGATATGTTCGAAAAAAGCATCAAAAACAGAGTTTTTAGTGAAATTTCATTTTAGTTTCTCTATTCTTCATACTTTTATCGAGATATGTCCTAAAGAGCTACGAATATGGATTATTTCAACGAAATTTCAATTTGTACCCCTATTTCATCTTTTTTTAGTCAGTTAATCAAGATATGATCGAAAAAAGCAATGAAAACGGATAATATTAGCGAAATTTAAATTTTTTATTTTATTTTATATTTAAATATATATATTTTTATTTATTTTTTGTCCTTTTACAAGATATGATCGAAGAAAGCAACGAAAACGGTTAATTTTAGTGAAATATCAATTTTCTTCCTCTATTTGGTGTTTATTTTTCCTCCTTTTATCAAGATATATTCGAAAAAAGCAACAAAAACAGAAATTTTAGCAAATTTCATTTTATTTTCTCTATTTTGTCTTTTTTTTTCGTCATTTTATCGAGTTATGTTCGAAAAAAGCAACGAAAACCGATAATTTTAGCGAAATCTCAATTTTTTTCCTCTATTTGGTGTTTATTTTTCGTCCTTTTATCAAGATATGTTCGAAAAAAGCAACAAAAACAGAAATTTTAGCACAATTTCATTTTATTTTCCCTATTTTGTGTTTATTCTTCGTAATTTTATCTAGATATGTCCAAAAAGCAACGTATAAGGAATATTTCAACGAAATTTCAATTTTTACCTATATTTCATCTTTTTTTAGTCAGTAAATCAAGATATGATCGAAAAAAGCAATGAAATCGGATAATATTAGCGAAATAACAATATTTTCAATCAATTTTTTTCTTCATTTTCATCATTGTAGTTAGATATGATTGAAAAAGACAACAAAAAAAGATAGTTTTAGCGATATCTCAAATTTTTTCCTCCATTTATTATTTATTTTTCGTCCTTTTATAAGATATGATCGGAGAAAGCAACAAAAGCGGTTAATTTGAGCGAAATTTCAATTATTTTTCTCTATTCTGTCTTTAATTTTCGAAATTTATTCGAGTTATGATGGAAAAAGCAACGAAAACGGATAATTTTAGCAAAATTTCAATTTTTTCCTCAAGGTTTTTTCTTTATTTTTCGTCATTTTATCGAGAGATAATCGAAAGTAGCAACGAAGAAGGATAATTTTAGCGAAATTTCAATTTTTTCAGCTAAATGTTTCTTTATTATTCGTCGTATTATCGAGTTATGATCGAAAAAGCAACGAAAACGGATAATTTTAGCGAAAATTTAATTTTTCGTCTTTATTTTGCCTTAATTTTTGTCATTTTATTCAGATATTATCAAAACAATCAACGAAAACGGATAATTATAGCGAAATATTAATTTTTTTTTTTTTCTATATTTTTTGGTCATTTTAGCGAGATATTATCGAAAAAAGCAACGAAAACGGATAAAATTAGTGAAATTTCAATTTTAACCTCTAAATTTTGTCTTTATTTTTGGTCCTTTTATTAATATATGATCGAAAAAAGCATCGAAAATGGATAATTTTAGCGAAATTTCATCTTTCATGTATATTTGTCTTTATTATTCGACATATTATTGAGAAATGAACAATTAATCCAACGAAAACGGATAATTTTAGCGAAATTTCAAATTTTCTCTTCAATTTTTCTTAATTTTCGTCCTTTTATCAAGATATGTTCGAAAAAAGCATCAAAAACAGAGTTTTTAGTGAAATTTCATTTTAGTTTCTCTATTCTTCATACTTTTATCGAGATATGTCCTAAAGAGCTACGAATATGGATTATTTCAACGAAATTTCAATTTGTACCCCTATTTCATCTTTTTTTAGTCAGTTAATCAAGATATGATCGAAAAAAGCAATGAAAACGGATAATATTAGCGAAATTTAAATTTTTTATTTTATTTTATATTTAAATATATATATTTTTATTTATTTTTTGTCCTTTTACAAGATATGATCGAAGAAAGCAACGAAAACGGTTAATTTTAGTGAAATATCAATTTTCTTCCTCTATTTGGTGTTTATTTTTCCTCCTTTTATCAAGATATATTCGAAAAAAGCAACAAAAACAGAAATTTTAGCAAATTTCATTTTATTTTCTCTATTTTGTCTTTTTTTTTCGTCATTTTATCGAGTTATGTTCGAAAAAAGCAACGAAAACCGATAATTTTAGCGAAATCTCAATTTTTTTCCTCTATTTGGTGTTTATTTTTCGTCCTTTTATCAAGATATGTTCGAAAAAAGCAACAAAAACAGAAATTTTAGCAAAATTTCATTTTATTTTCCCTATTTTGTGTTTATTCTTCGTAATTTTATCTAGATATGTCCAAAAAGCAACGTATAAGGAATATTTCAACGAAATTTCAATTTTTACCTATATTTCATCTTTTTTTAGTCAGTAAATCAAGATATGATCGAAAAAAGCAATGAAATCGGATAATATTAGCGAAATAACAATATTTTCAATCAATTTTTTTCTTCATTTTCATCATTGTAGTTAGATATGATTGAAAAAGACAACAAAAAAAGATAGTTTTAGCGATATCTCAAATTTTTTCCTCCATTTATTATTTATTTTTCGTCCTTTTATAAGATATGATCGGAGAAAGCAACAAAAGCGGTTAATTTGAGCGAAATTTCAATTATTTTTCTCTATTCTGTCTTTAATTTTCGAAATTTATTCGAGTTATGATGGAAAAAGCAACGAAAACGGATAATTTTAGCAAAATTTCAATTTTTTCCTCAAGGTTTTTTCTTTATTTTTCGTCATTTTATCGAGAGATAATCGAAAGTAGCAACGAAGAAGGATAATTTTAGCGAAATTTCAATTTTTTCAGCTAAATGTTTCTTTATTATTCGTCGTATTATCGAGTTATGATCGAAAAAGCAACGAAAACGGATAATTTTAGCGAAAATTTAATTTTTCGTCTTTATTTTGCCTTAATTTTTGTCATTTTATTCAGATATTATCAAAACAATCAACGAAAACGGATAATTATAGCGAAATATTAATTTTTTTTTTTTCTATATTTTTTGGTCATTTTAGCGAGATATTATCGAAAAAAGCAACGAAAACGGATAAAATTAGTGAAATTTCAATTTTAACCTCTAAATTTTGTCTTTATTTTTGGTCCTTTTATTAATATATGATCGAAAAAAGCATCGAAAATGGATAATTTTAGCGAAATTTCATCTTTCATGTATATTTGTCTTTATTATTCGACATATTATTGAGAAATGAACAATTAATCCAACGAAAACGGATAATTTTAGCGAAATTTCAAATTTTCTCTTCAATTTTTCTTAATTTTCGTCCTTTTATCAAGATATGTTCGAAAAAAGCATCAAAAACAGAGTTTTTAGTGAAATTTCATTTTAGTTTCTCTATTCTTCATACTTTTATCGAGATATGTCCTAAAGAGCTACGAATATGGATTATTTCAACGAAATTTCAATTTGTACCCCTATTTCATCTTTTTTTAGTCAGTTAATCAAGATATGATCGAAAAAAGCAATGAAAACGGATAATATTAGCGAAATTTAAATTTTTTATTTTATTTTATATTTAAATATATATATTTTTATTTATTTTTTGTCCTTTTACAAGATATGATCGAAGAAAGCAACGAAAACGGTTAATTTTAGTGAAATATCAATTTTCTTCCTCTATTTGGTGTTTATTTTTCCTCCTTTTATCAAGATATATTCGAAAAAAGCAACAAAAACAGAAATTTTAGCAAATTTCATTTTATTTTCTCTATTTTGTCTTTTTTTTTCGTCATTTTATCGAGTTATGTTCGAAAAAAGCAACGAAAACCGATAATTTTAGCGAAATCTCAATTTTTTTCCTCTATTTGGTGTTTATTTTTCGTCCTTTTATCAAGATATGTTCGAAAAAAGCAACAAAAACAGAAATTTTAGCACAATTTCATTTTATTTTCCCTATTTTGTGTTTATTCTTCGTAATTTTATCTAGATATGTCCAAAAAGCAACGTATAAGGAATATTTCAACGAAATTTCAATTTTTACCTATATTTCATCTTTTTTTAGTCAGTAAATCAAGATATGATCGAAAAAAGCAATGAAATCGGATAATATTAGCGAAATAACAATATTTTCAATCAATTTTTTTCTTCATTTTCATCATTGTAGTTAGATATGATTGAAAAAGACAACAAAAAAAGATAGTTTTAGCGATATCTCAAATTTTTTCCTCCATTTATTATTTATTTTTCGTCCTTTTATAAGATATGATCGGAGAAAGCAACAAAAGCGGTTAATTTGAGCGAAATTTCAATTATTTTTCTCTATTCTGTCTTTAATTTTCGAAATTTATTCGAGTTATGATGGAAAAAGCAACGAAAACGGATAATTTTAGCAAAATTTCAATTTTTTCCTCAAGGTTTTTTCTTTATTTTTCGTCATTTTATCGAGAGATAATCGAAAGTAGCAACGAAGAAGGATAATTTTAGCGAAATTTCAATTTTTTCAGCTAAATGTTTCTTTATTATTCGTCGTATTATCGAGTTATGATCGAAAAAGCAACGAAAACGGATAATTTTAGCGAAAATTTAATTTTTCGTCTTTATTTTGCCTTAATTTTTGTCATTTTATTCAGATATTATCAAAACAATCAACGAAAACGGATAATTATAGCGAAATATTAATTTTTTTTTTTCTATATTTTTTGGTCATTTTAGCGAGATATTATCGAAAAAAGCAACGAAAACGGATAAAATTAGTGAAATTTCAATTTTAACCTCTAAATTTTGTCTTTATTTTTGGTCCTTTTATTAATATATGATCGAAAAAAGCATCGAAAATGGATAATTTTAGCGAAATTTCATCTTTCATGTATATTTGTCTTTATTATTCGACATATTATTGAGAAATGAACAATTAATCCAACGAAAACGGATAATTTTAGCGAAATTTCAAATTTTCTCTTCAATTTTTCTTAATTTTCGTCCTTTTATCAAGATATGTTCGAAAAAAGCATCAAAAACAGAGTTTTTAGTGAAATTTCATTTTAGTTTCTCTATTCTTCATACTTTTATCGAGATATGTCCTAAAGAGCTACGAATATGGATTATTTCAACGAAATTTCAATTTGTACCCCTATTTCATCTTTTTTTAGTCAGTTAATCAAGATATGATCGAAAAAAGCAATGAAAACGGATAATATTAGCGAAATTTAAATTTTTTATTTTATTTTATATTTAAATATATATATTTTTATTTATTTTTTGTCCTTTTACAAGATATGATCGAAGAAAGCAACGAAAACGGTTAATTTTAGTGAAATATCAATTTTCTTCCTCTATTTGGTGTTTATTTTTCCTCCTTTTATCAAGATATATTCGAAAAAAGCAACAAAAACAGAAATTTTAGCAAATTTCATTTTATTTTCTCTATTTTGTCTTTTTTTTTTCGTCATTTTATCGAGTTATGTTCGAAAAAAGCAACGAAAACCGATAATTTTAGCGAAATCTCAATTTTTTTCCTCTATTTGGTGTTTATTTTTCGTCCTTTTATCAAGATATGTTCGAAAAAAGCAACAAAAACAGAAATTTTAGCAAATTTCATTTTATTTTCTCTATTTTGTCTTTTTTTTTTCGTCATTTTATCGAGTTATGTTCGAAAAAAGCAACGAAAACCGATAATTTTAGCGAAATCTCAATTTTTTTTCTCTATTTGGTGTTTATTTTTCGTCCTTTTATCAAGATATGTTCGAAAAAAGCAACAAAAACAGAAATTTTAGCAAAATTTCATTTTATTTTCCCTATTTTGTGTTTATTCTTCGTAATTTTATCTAGATATGTCCAAAAAGCAACGTATAAGGAATATTTCAACGAAATTTCAATTTTTACCTATATTTCATCTTTTTTTAGTCAGTAAATCAAGATATGATCGAAAAAAGCAATGAAATCGGATAATATTAGCGAAATAACAATATTTTCAATCAATTTTTTTCTTCATTTTCATCATTGTAGTTAGATATGATTGAAAAAGACAACAAAAAAAGATAGTTTTAGCGATATCTCAAATTTTTTCCTCCATTTATTATTTATTTTTCGTCCTTTTATAAGATATGATCGAAAAAGGCAACAAATAAGGATAACATTAACGAAATTTCAATTCATTTTCTCTATTTTGTCTTTTTTTCTCGTCATTGTATCGAGATATAAGAGAAAAAATCTAGTTAAACGGATAATTTCAGCGAAATTTCAAACTTTTTCCCTATTTTGACTTTATTTTTCGTCATTTTATTGAGATATGATCGAAAAAAGCAACAAAAACGGTTAATTTTAGCGAAATTTCAATTTTTTTCATCTATTTTGTCTTTTTTTAGTCTTTAAATCAAGATATGATTGATAAAAGCAACGAAAACGGATTATTTCAGCAAAATTTCAATTATTTTTTTCAATTATTTCTTTATTTTTCGTCCTTTTATAAATATATGATCGAAAAAAGCAACGAAAATGGATAATTTTAGCGAAGTTTCATCTTTCATGTATATTTGTCTTTATTATTCGTCATATTATTGAGATATGAACGATTAATCCAACGAAAACGGATAATTTTAGCGAAATTTCAAATTTTCTCTTCAATGTTTCTTAATTTTCGTCCTTTTATCTAGATATGTTCGAAAAAAGCATCAAAAACAGAAATTTTAGTGAAATTTCATTTTATTTTCTCTATTCTTCATACTTTTATCGAGATATGTCCTAAACAGCAACGAATATGGATTATTTCAACGAAATTTCAATTTTTACCCCTATTTCATCTTTTTTTAGTCAGTTAATCAAGATATGATCGAAAAAAGCAATGAAAACGGATAATATTAGCGAAATTTAAAATTTTTTCCTCTTTTTTTTCCTTAATTTTCGTCATTTTATCGTGATATATAAGAAAAAAGACGTAAACGGATAATTTCAGCGAAATATACATTTTTTTCGTCTATTTTGTGTTTTACTTTTCGTCGTTAATCAAGATATGATCTAAAAATGCAACAAAAAAAATAATTTTAGCGAAATTACAATTTGTTTCGCTATTTTTTCATTATTTTTCGTCATTTTATCGAGATATGATCGAAAAAACAACGAAAACAGATAATTGAAGCGAAAATTACGTTTTCCTTTAAATTGTTTCTTTATTTTTCGTCAGTTTATCGAGATATTATCGAAAAAAGCAACAAAAACGGATAATTTTAGCGAAATCTCAATTTTTTTCTTCTATTTGGTGTTTATTTTCGTCCTTTTATCAAGATATGTACGATAAAAGCTACAAAAACAGAAATGTTAGCGAAATTTACATTTTTTCCTCTATTTTATCTCAATTTTCATCATTGTATCGAGATATGATTGAATAAGGCAACGAAAAAAGATAATTTTAGCGATATCTCAATTTTTCCCTTTATTTTTTGTTTATTTTTCATCCTTTTACAAGATATGATCGAAGAAATTAACAAAAGCGGTAAATTTTAGCGAAATTTCAATTTTTTCCTCAAGGTTTTGTCTTTATTTTTCGTCATTTCATCGAGAGATAATCGAAAGTAGCAACGAAAACGGATAATTTTAACGAAATTTTAATTTTTTCAGCTAAATTTTTCTTTATTATTCGTCTTATTATCGAGATATGATCGAAAAAGCAACGAAAACGGATAATTTTAGCGAAAATTTAATTTTTCGTCTTTAGTTTTCCTTAATTTTTGTCATATTATTCAGATTTTATCAAAAAAATCAACAAAAAAGGATAATTATAGCGAAATAATAATTTTTTTCTCTATTTTTTCTATATTTTTTGGTCATTTTATCGAGATTTAAAATTATCCGTTTTCGTTGCTTTTTCGATCATATCTCGATAATAGGACGAATACTAAAGAAAAATTTAGCTGAAAAAATTGAAATTTAGCTAAAATTATCCGTTTTCGTTGCTACTTTCGATTATCTCTCGATAAAATGACGAAAAATAAATACAAAACCTTGAGGAAAAAATTGAAATTTCGCTAAAATTATCCGTTTTCGTTGCTTTTTCGATCATATCTTGTAAAAGGACGAAAAATAAACAAAAAATAAAGGGAAAAATAGAGATATCGCTAAAATTATCTTTTTTCGTTGCCTTTTTCAAACATATCTCGATACAATGATGAAAATTGAGATAAAATAGAGGAAAAAATGTAAATTTCGCTAACATTTCTGTTTTTGTTGCTTTTATCGAACATATCTTCATAAAAGGACGAAAAATAAACACCAAATAGAAGAAAAAATTGAGATTTCGCTAAAATTATCCGTTTTTGTTGCTTTTTTCGATTATATCTCGATAAACTGACGAAAAATAAAGAAACAATTTAAAGGAAAATGTAAATTTCGCTTCAATTATCCGTTTTCGTTGCTTTTCGATCATATCTCGATAAAATGACGAAAATTGTGGCGAAATAGTGCAGAAAAACATAGAATTCGCTAAAATTATCCATTTTTGTTGATTCTTTCGATCATATATTTATAAAAAGACGAAAAATAAAGACATAATTTAGCTGAAAAAATAGAAATTTCGCTACAATTATCCGTTTTCGTTGCTACTTTCGACTATATCCCGAAAAAATGACGAAAAATAATGAAAAAATAGCGATTTTGTAATTCCGCTAAAATTATTTTTTTTGTTGCATTTTTTGATCATATCTTGATTAACGACGAAAAGTAAAACACAAAACTGACGAAAAAATTTATATTTCGCTAAAATTATCCGTTTCCGTCTTTTTTTCTAATATATCACGATAAAATGACGAAAATTAAGGAAAAAAAAGAGGAAAATAATTTAAATTTCGCTAATATTATCCGTTTTCATTGCTTTTTTCGATCATATCTTGATTAACTGACTAAAAAAAGATGAAATGGGGGTAAAAATTGAAATTTCGTTGAAATAATCCATATTCGTTGCTGTTTAGGACATATCTCGATAAAAGTATGAAGAATAGAGAAAATAAAATGAAATTTCACTAAAATTTCTGTTTTTGATGCTTTTTTCGAACATATCTAGATAAAAGGACGAAAATTAAGAAAAATTGAAGAGAAAATTTGAAATTTCGCTAAAATTATCCGTTTTCGTTGGATTAATCGTTCATATCTCAATAATATGACGAATAATAAAGACAAATATACATGAAAGATGAAACTTCGCTAAAATTATCCATTTACGTTGCTTTTTTCGATCATATCTCGATAAAATGACGTGAAAAATGAATAAATAGTGTTAAAATAGAAATTAAGCTAGAATTATCCATTTTTGTTGCTTTTTTCGTTCATCCCTCGATAAAATTACCAAAAAATATAAAAAAAATAGAGAAAGAAATTAATATTTCGCTATAATTATCCATTTTCGTTGATTTTTTTGATAATATCTGAATAAAATGACAAAAATTAAGGCAAAATAAAGCAGAAATATTAAATTTTCGCTAAAATTATCCGTTTTCGTTGTGTTTTCGCTCATAACTCGAATAAATTTCGAAAAATAGAGACAAAATATAGAAAAATAATTGAAATTTCGCTTAAATTAACGATTTTAGTTGCTTTTTTTCGATCATATTACGATGAAATGACTAAAAAAAAGACAAAATAGATGAAAAAAATTAAAATTTCGCTATAATTATTCGTTTTCGTTGATTTTTTCGATAATATCTGAATAAAATGACAAAATGTAAGGCTATAGAAAGGAGAAAATTAAATTTTCGCTAAAATTATCCATTTTCGTTGATTTTTTTGTTAATATCTGAATAAAATTACAAAAATTAAGGCAAAAGTAAGGTAATTAAGGTAATTTGCTAAAACTTTAGTATGTAACATATTTTTGTATCACTGATTTTTTATTCATGAAATACTGTTAAACCGGAGGTTAAATATAAATATTTACATCTTATATATGGAGAAAGGTATGTGCTGGCCACATCAGATTTTTGTCGATATAATCTTCACAAAATACAAAAATATTGCAGAAATAGAGCAAAAATATAAAAATGTTGCAAAAATTAACCCAATTTGTCGCTTTTTTCGATATTATCTATCACATTGCCAAACATTTTGCTTAAATAGAGCAAAAATGTTAAACGTTCGCAAAAAATTAACCCAATTTGTCGCTTTCTTCTATATAATCTTGACCAGAGGTCGATGAACTGTGGTCATTGACTCGAAGTCGATGACCCAAGGTCGATGACGCGAGTTCGATGACCCGAGGTCGATGACCCGAGGCCGATGACCAAAGGTCGATGGCCCAAGGTCAACCCTGGGAGGTCGACTCCGGGAGGTAAACCCTGGAAGTCGACTCCGGGAGTTCGACTCCGGAAATCGACCCCCGTCGGTCGACTCCGTAAGTTGACTCCGGGAGGTCGAGTCAGGAAGTCGACTCAGGAGGGTCGAGTCCGGGAAGTCGACTCAGGGAGGTCGACTCCTAGAGGTCGAATCTTTGAGGTCGACTCCGGAAGGTCGACTTCGGGATTACTTAAGTTCAATGACCCAAGGTCAATGGCCCGAAAACAACTACTCGCGGACAATGACCCTAGGTCAATTACCGGAATTCGATGACCCGAGGTTGACCCTGGGAGGTCGACTCCGGGAGGTTGACTCCGGGAGGTTGACTCCGGGAGGTCAACTTTTGAAGTCGACTCCGGGAGGTCAGCTCTGGAAGTTGACTCCGGGAGTTTGACTCCGGGAAGTTGACTCCGGGAGATCAATGACCCAAGGTCAACCCCGGGAGGTTGACTGTGGGAAGTCAACTCTGGAAGTCGACTCCAGGAGGTCGACACCGGAAGTCGACTCCGGAAGGTCGACTCCGGAAGTCGGTTCCGGGAGGTCAACCCTAAAAGTCGACTCCGGGAAGTCGACTCTGGAAATTGACTCCGGTAGGTCGACTCCAGGAGGTCGACTCCGGGAGAAGGACTGATTGAGATTGACTCCGGGAGGTCGACTCACGGAGGTCGACTCCTAGAGGTCGAATCTTTGAGGTCGACTCCTGGAGGTCGACTTTGGGATGACTTACGGTCAATGACCCGATGTCAATGACCCATGGTCAATGACCCGAGGTCAATGAACCGAGGTAAATGACCCGAGGTCAATAGCCCAAAAACAATGACTTTAGGACAATGACCCTAGGTCAATAACCCGAAGTCGATGAGCCGGGTGCGACCCTGGGGGGTCGACTCCGGGAGGTTGACTCCGGGAGGTCAACTTTGGAAGTCGACTCCGGGAGGTCAGCTCTGGAAGTCGATTCCGGAAGGTTGACTCCGGGAAGTTGACTCCGGGAGATCAATGACCCGAGGTCGACTCCGGGAGGTCAAAACTAAAAGTCAACTCCGGGAGGGCGACACCGGAAGTCGACTCCGGGAGGTCCATTCAGAAGTCGACTCCGGGAGGTTGACTCCGGGAGATCGATGACCTGAGGTCGACTCCGGGAGGTCAACTCTTGAAGTCGACTTCGGGAGGTCGATTCCGGTTGCTGACTCCAGGAGGTCCAGTCCGGGAGGTCGTCTCCGGGTAGTCGACTCCAAGAGGTCAACTCCGGGTGATCGACTCCGAGATGTCGACTCCGAGAGACTAAGGGAGGTCGAATCTTGGAGGTCCACTCCTGGAGGTCGACTTCGGGATAACTTACGGTCAATGACCCGAGGTCAATGACACGATGTCAATGACCTGAGGTCAATAACCCGAGGTCAGTTACCTGAGGACAATGACCCTAGGTCAATGATCCGAGGTCGATGACCGGTTTTCAATGACCCGCGGTTAATGACCCGAGGACAATGACCCTAGGTCAATGACCCGAGGTCGATGACCCGAGGAGGATGACCCGAGGTCGATGACCCAATGTCCATGACCCAAGGTTGATGACCCGAGGTCGACCCTGGGAGGATGACTCCGGTAGGTCAACTCTGGAAGTTGACTCCGGGAGGTTGACTTCGGGAGATTGATGACCCGAGGTCGACTCCGGGAGGTTGCCTCTGGGAGGTCAACTCAGGAAGTCGACTCCGGGAGGTCAGCTCTGGAAGTCGATTCCGGGAGGTTGACTCCGGGAAGTTGACTCCGGTAGATCAATGACCCGAGGTCGACTGCGGGAGGTTGACTCCGGGAGGTCAAAACTAAAAGTCAACTCCGGGAGGTCGACACCGGAAGTCGACTCCGGGAGGTCGAGTCCGGAAGTCAACTCAGGGAGGTCGACTAAGTCAGGTCGACTCCTAGAGGTTGAATCTTGGAGGTCGACTCCTGGAGGTCGACTTCGGGATAACTTACGGTCAATGACCCAAGGTCAATGACCCGAGTTCAATGACCCGAGGTCAATGACCCGAGGAAAATGACCCGAGGTCGATGACCCATGGTCAATGACCCGAGTTCGACCCTGGGAGTTCGACTCCTAAATGTCGACTTCGGGAGGTCAACTCTGGGAGTCGACTCCGGGCGGTAAACTCTGGGAGTTGACTTCGGGAGGTTGACTCCGGGAGATCGATGACCCGAGGTCAACTCCAGGAGGTCGTCTCCGGGTAGTCGACTCCGAGAGGTCAACTCCGGGTGATCGACTACGAGATATCGACTCCGGTAGGTCGACTCAGGGAGGTCGACTCCGGGAGGTCGACTTTGGGACGTCTCTTCCTGGACGGTCGACTCCGGGATGACTTACAGTCTATGACCCAAGGTCAATGACCCGAGGTAATGACCCGAGGTAATGACCCTAGGTCAATGACCCGAGGTCAATGACACTAGGTCCATGACTATATATCGATGACCAAAGGTCGATTACCTGAGGTCGATTAACCGAGGTAGATG
The DNA here is from genome assembly GCA_947579665.1 of Sympetrum striolatum. NCBI lineage: Eukaryota > Metazoa > Arthropoda > Insecta > Odonata > Libellulidae > Sympetrum > Sympetrum striolatum. The sequence goes on along the minus strand of OX388343.1, from coordinate 115,425,873 downwards.
TCCCAAGGTCGATTACCCGAGGTCGAGGACCCGAAGTCGATGACCCGAGGTCGATGACCCGAGTTAGATGATCCGAGGTCGATGACCCGAGGGTCATGATCCTAATTATTCTACTCGAGGTTAATGAAACGAGGTAATAATACTAAGGCATTTCTGGGATTAAGATTTAATCGAATAAGGCAACGAAAACGGATAATTAACGCGAAATTTCAATTTTTCAGCTAAATTTTGTCTTAATTTTTTGTCATTTTATTCAGATATTTTCAAAACAATCGACGAAAACGGATAATTATAGCAAAATATCTATTTTTCTCTATTTTTTATAGTAATTGGTCATGTTATCGAGGGAGGAACGAAAAAAGGAACAAAAACGGATAATTCTAGCTAAATTTCTATTTTTACTCTTTTTAGTCATTTTTTACGTCATTTTATCGAGTTTTTATCGAAAAAGGCAACGAAAACGGATAAAATTAGAGAAATTTCAATTTTTATTTCCTATTTTGTCATTATTTTACGAAATATAATCAGAATATGATCAAAAAAGTAACGAAAACGGACAATTCTAGCTAAATTCCTATTTTTACTCTATTGAGTCAATTTATACGTCATTTTATCGAGATAATATCGAAAAAAGCATCAAAAACGGATGTAATTAGCGATATTTCCATTTTTACCTCTAACTCGAAAGTGACGAAATGGATAATTTCAGGGAAGCTTCAATTATTTTTTCTAAACGGATAAATTAACGGATTAAGCATCAATAACTGGTAATTTTAGCGAAATTTCAATTTTTATTCCCTATTTTGTCTTTATTTTTCGAAATTTAATCAGGATATGATCGAAAAAAGCAACGCAAACGGACAATATTATTGAAAATTTTATTCTTCTCCTCTCTTTTGCTTTTTGTTATTTTATACTGTTATTATCTAATAAATCAAAAAAACGGATAATCCTTGCTAAATTTCTATTTTTACTCTATAAAAATTGAAATTTCGCTAAAATTACCAGTTTTTGATTCTTAATCCTTTCATAACTCGTTAAAATGACGAAAAATAAAGAAATAATAGAGAAAAGTAATTGAAGTTTCCCTGAAATTCTCCGTTTTCGTTGCTCTTTTCGATATTATCTCGATAAAAAGACGAATATAAAGACAAAATTTAGAGGTAAAAATGGAAATTTCGCTAATTTTATCCGTTTTCGTTGCTTTTTTCGATATTATCTCTATAAATTTCGTAAAATATAGACAAAATAGAGTAAAAATAGAAATTTAGCTAGAATTATTCGTTTTTTTTGATTTTTTCGATAATATTTTTATAAAATGACAAAAAATAAGGCAAAAGAGAGGAGAAAAATAAAATTGTCTGTTGTCGTTCCTTTTTCGATCATATTCTGATTATATTTCGTAAAATAATGACAAAATAGGGAATAAAAATTGAAATTTCTTAAATTATATCCGTTTTCGTTGCCTTTTTCGATAATATCTCGATAAAATGACGTAAAAAATGTCTAAATAGAATAAAAATAGACATTTAGCTAGAATTATCCGTTTTTGTTGCTTTTTTCGTTCATCCCTCGATAACATGACTAATTACTATAAAAAATAGAGAAAAAAATAAATATTTTGCTATAATTATCCGTTTTCGTCGATTTTTTCGAAAATATCTGAATAAAATGACAAAAAATTAAGGCAAAAGAAAGGTGAAAAATTAAATTTTCGCTAAAATTATCCGTTTTCGTTGCTATTTTGATCATATCTCGATAGTATGACGAATCATAAAGACAAAATTTAGCTGAAAAAAATTGAAATTTTGCTAAAATTATCCGTTTTTGCAGTTTTTTCGATCATATCTCGAATAAATGACGAAAATTTTTTCAAAATAGAGGAGAAAAATATAATTTTTGCTAAAATTATCCGTTTAAGTTGCTTTTGTCTAATATATTTCTATAAATTGACGAAAATTAGAGGAGAAAAATGAAATTTCCCTAAAATTATGCTAAAAAAATCCGTCTTCGTTGCTTTCTTCGATAATATCTCGATAAAATGACGAAAAATAAAGACAAAATTTAGAGGAAAACATTAAATTTCGCTAATATTAACCGTTTTCGTTGCTTTTTTCGATAATAACTCGATAAAATGACGAAAAATAAAGAAAAAATAGAGAAACATAATTGAGGTTTTCCTAAAATTCTCCGACTTCGTTGCTTTCTTCGATAATATCTCGATAAAATGACGTAAGATATAGACAAAATAGAGTAAAAATAGAAATTTAGCTAGAATTATCCGATTATGTTGATTTTTTCGATACAATGTGAATAAAATGACAAAAATAAGTTAAAAGAGAGGAGAAAAATTAAATTTTCGCTAAATTTGTCCGTTTTAGTTGCTTTTTTCGATCATATCTCGATTAAATTTCGAGAAATAAAGACAAAATAGGGAATAAAAATTGAAATTTTGCTAAAATTATCCGTTTTCTTTACTTTTTTCGATCAAATCTTGATTTACTGACTAAAAAAGGATAAAATTGGGGAAAATATTGAAATTTCAATTAATATTTCCGTTTTTTATGCTTAATCCGTTCATATCTCGATAAAATGACGATATATAAAGAAATCATCGAGAAAAATTATTAAAATTTCACTGAAATCATCCGTTTTCGTTGCTGTTTTCGATCATATCTAGATGAAAAGACTAAAAAATTACAAAATAGATGAAAAAAATTGAAATGTCGCTAAAACTTACCGTTTTATATGCTGGTTTTTGATTATATCTCGATAAAATATCGAAAAATAATGACAAAATATGGGAAAAATTAAAATTTCGCTAAAATTATCCGTTTCCGTTGCTTTTTTCGATAATATCTCGATAAAATGACGAAAAATAAACACAAAATTTAGAGTAAAACATTGTAATTAGGCTAAAATTATCCGATTTCGTTGTTTTTTCGATCAGATCTCGATAAAATGACGAAAATCCTGGCAAAATAGAGGAGAAAAAAAAATCGCTAATATTATCCATTTTCGTTGCTTTGTTCGATCATATATTTATTAAAAGAAGAAAAATAAAGACAAAATTTAGGGGTAAAAAATTGAAATTTCGATAATTTTATCCGTTTTCGTTGCTTTTTTCGATAATATCTCTATAAAATAACGTAAAGAATGACTTAATAGAGCAAAAATAGAAATTTAGCTAGAATTTTCCTTTTGTGTTGCTTTTTTCGCTCACCCATCGATAAAATGACCAAAGGATATAGAAAAAATAGAGAAAAAATAGATAATTCGCTATAATTATCGGTTTTCTATGATTTTTTCTATTATATCTGAATAAAATGACAAAAATTGAGGCAAAAGAAAGGAGAAAATTTAAATTTTCACTAAAATTATCCGTTTTCGTCTCTTTTTTATATCATATCTCGATAATAAGACGAATAATAAAGACAATATTTAGCTGAAAGAATTAAAATTTTGGGTTTATTACTCGTTTTCTTCGCTACCTTCGATTATATCTCGATAAAATAACGAAAAATAACGAAAAATTTTGAGGAAAAACTTGAAATTTTGTTAAAAATATCCGTTTTCATTGCTTTTTTCGATCATAACTAGATAAAATGACGAAAAATAAAGAAAAAATAGTTAAAAAAATTGAAGTTTCGCTAAATTTATCCGTTTTTTTTCTTTTATCGATCATATCTTGATAATATCTCTATAAAATCACGAAAATAAAGACAACATTTAGAGTAAAAAATTGAAATTTCGCTTAAATTATCCATTTTCGTTTCTTTATTCGATGATTACTTGATAAAATGGCAAAAAGTAAGGCAAAATACAGCAGAAAAACATAATTTTCGCTACATTTATCCGTTTAAGATGCTTTTGTCTAATATATCTCTATAATTGACGATAATTAAGGCGAAATTGGAGGAGAAAAATGAAATTTCCCTAAAATTTCGCTTTAAAAAATCCGTCTTAGTTGCTTTATTCGATCATATCTCGATAAAATGACGAAAAATAAAGACAATATTTAGAGGAAAAAATTGAAATTTCCCTTAAATTAACCGTTTTAGTTACTTTTGTCGAATATATTGTTTTCTGTTTTCGATCATATCTCGATTAAATGACTAAAAAAAGACAGAATAGATGAAAAAAATTGAAATGTCGCTAAAACTAACCGTTTTATATGCTGGTTTTTGATTATATCTCGATAAAATATCCAAAAAGTAATGACAAAATACGGGAAAAATTAAAATTTCGCTAAAATTATCCGTTTCCGTTGCTTTTTTCGATAATATCTCGATAAAATGACGAAAAATAAACACAAAATTTAGAGTAAAACATTGTTATTTGGCTAAAATTAGCCGATTTTGTTGTTTTTTCGATCAGATCTCGATAAAATGACGAAAATCCTGGCAAAATAGAGGAGAAAAAAAAATCGCCAAAATTATCCATTTTCGTTGCTTTGTTCGATCCTATATTTATAAAAAGTAGAAAAATAAAGAAAAAATTTATCTATATTTATAAATCAGTCCTCGGGTCACTGACCTCGGGTCATTGACCTCGGGTCATTGACCTCGGGTCATTGACCTCGAGTCATTGACCTCGGGTCATTGTCCGTAAGTTATCCCGAATCGACCTCCAGGAGTTGACCTCCAAGATTCGACCTCCCTTAGTCTCTTGGAGTCGATCTCCCTGAGTCGACTTCCCGGAGTCGACATCTTAGAGTCGATCACCCAGAGTTGACCTCCCGGAGTCAACATCCGGAATCGACCTCCCGGAGTCGACTTCAAGAGTTGACCTCCCGGAGTCGACCTCGGGTCATCGATCTCCTGGAGTCAACCTCCCGGAGACGACTTCTGAATCGATATCCCGCAGTCGACTTCCGATGTCGACCTCCCGGAGTAGACTTTTAGTTTTGACCTCCCGGAGTCCACCTCCCGGAGTCGATCTCGGGTCATTGATCTCCCGGAGTCAACTTCTTGGAGTCAACCTCCCGGAATTGACTTCCAGAGTTGAACTCCCGGAGTCGATTTCCGGAGTCGACCTCCCGGAGTCGACTTCCAGGGTTTACCTCCCGGAGTTGACCTCCCAGGGTTGACCTCGGGCCATCGACCTTTGGTCATCGGCCTCGGGTCATTGACATTGGGTCATCGAATTCGCGTCATCGACCTTGGGTCATCGACTTCGAGTCAATGACCACAGTTCATCGACCTCTGGTCAAGATAATATAGAAGAAAGCGACAAATTGGGTTAGTTTTAGCGAACGTTTAACATTTTTGCTCTATTTAAGCAAAATGTTTGGCAATGTGATAGATAATATCAAAAAAAGAGATAAATTGGGTTAATTTTTGCAACATTTTTATATTTTTGCTCTATTTCTGCAATATTTTTTTTTTTTTGTGAAGATTATATCGACAAAAATCTGATGTGGCCAGCACATAACTTTCTCCATATATAAGATGTAAATATTTATATTTAACTTCCGGTTTATCAGTATTTCATGAATAAAAAATCAGTGATACAAAAATATGTTACATACTAAAGTTTTAGCAAATTACCTTACTTTTGCCTTAATTTTGGTAATTTTATTCAGATATTAACAAAAAAATCAACGAAAATGGAAAATTTTAGGGAAAATTTAATTTTTCTCCTTTCTATAGCCTTAAATTTTGTCATTTTTTTCAGATATTATCGAAAAAATCAACGAAAACGGATAATTATAGCGAAATTTTAATTTTTTTCATCTATTTTGTCTTTTTTAGTCATTTCATCGAAATATGATCGAAAAAAGCAACTAAAATGGATAATTTCAGCGAAATTTCAATTTTAACACTATTTAGTCATTTTTCACGTCATTCTATCGAGATATGATCGAAAAAAGCAACGAAAATGGATAATTTTAGCAAAGTTTCATCTTTCATGTATATTTGTCTTGATTATTCGTCATATTATTGAGATATGAACGATTAATCCAACGAAAACGGATAATTTTAGCGAAATTTCAAATTTTCTCTTCAATTTTTCTTAATTTTCGTCCTTTTATCAAGATATGTTCGAAAAAAGCATCAAAAACAGAAATTTTAGTGAAATTTCATTTTATTTTCTCTATTCTTCATACTTTTATCGAGATATGTCCTAAACGGCAACGAATATGGATTATTTCAACGAAATTTCAATTTTTACCCCTATTTCATCTTTTTTTAGTCAGTAAATCAAGATATGATCGAAAAAAGCAATTAAAAAGGATAATATTAGCGAAATTTAAATTTTTTCCTCTTTTTTTTCCTTAATTTTTTGCATTTTATCGTGATATATTAGAAAAAAAGACGGAAACGGATAATTTTAGCGAAATATAAATTTTTTTCGTCTATTTTGTGTTTTACTTTTCTTCGTAAATCAAGATATGATCAAAAAATGCAACAAAAAAATAATTTTAGCGAAATTACAAAATCGCTATTTTTTCATTAATTTTCGTCATTTTTTTGGGATATAATCGAAAGTTGCAACCAAAACGGATAGTTGTAGCGAAATTTCTATTTTTTCAGCTAAATTATGTCTTTATTTTTCGTCTTTTTATAAATATATATTCGAAAGAATCACAAAAATGGATAATTTTAGCGAATTCTATGTTTTTCTGCACTATTTTTGTCCTTTTATCGAGATATGATCGAAAAAACAACGGAAACGGATAATTGAAGCGAAATTTACATTTTCCTTTAATTTGTTTCTTTATTTTTCGTCAGTTTATCGAGTTATTATCGAAAAAAGCAACAAAAACGGATAATTTTAGCGAAATCTCAATTTTTTTCTTCTATTTGGTGTTTATTTTTCGTCCTTTTATCAAGATATGTTCGATAAAAGCAACAAAAACAGAAATGTTAGCAAAATTTACATTTTTTCCTCTATTTTATCTCAATTTTCATCATTGAAAACGGATAAAATTAGAGAAATTTCAATTTTTATTCCCTATTTTGTCATTATTTTACGAAATATAATCAGAATATGATCGAAAAAAGCAACGAAAACGGACAATTCTAGCTAAATTCCTATTTTTACTCTATTAAGTCTTTTTTTACGTCATTTTATCGAGATAATATCGAAAAAAGCAACAAAAACGGATATAATTAGCGATATTTCCATTTTTACCTCTAAATCGAAAGTGACGAAATGGATAATTTCAGGGAAGCTTTAATTATTTTTCTCTACCATTTCTTTATTTTTCGTCATTTTATCGAGTTATTTACGGATTAAGCATCAATAACTGGTAATTTTAGAGAAATTTCAATTTTTATTCCCTATTTTGTCTTTATTTTTCGAAATTTAATCAGGATATGATCGAAAAAAGCAACGAAAACGGACAATTTTATTGAAAATTTTATTCTTCTACTCTCTTTTGCTTTATTTTTGTTATTTTATACTGTTATTATCGAAAAAATCAAAAAAACGGATAATCCTGGCTAAATTTCTATTTTACTCTATAAAAATTGAAATTTCGATAAAATTACCAGTTTTTGATTCTTAATCCTTTCATAACTCGTTAAAATGACGAAAAATAAAGAAATAATAGAGAAAAGTAATTGAAGTTTCCCTGAAATTATCCGTTTTCGTTGCTCTTTTCGATATTATCTCGATGAAAAGACGAAATATAAAGACAAAATTTAGAGGTGTAAATGGAAATTTCGCTAATTTTATCCGTTTTCGTTGCTTTTTTCGATATTATCTCTATAAGATGACGTAAAATATAGACGAAATAGAGTAAAAATTGAAATTTAGCTAGAATTATCCGTTTTTTTTATTTTTTCGATAATATTTTTATGAAATGACAAATATAAGGCAAAAGACAGGAGAAAAATAAAATTTTCAATAAAATTGTCCGTTGTCGTTCCTTTTTCGATCATATTCTGATTATATTTCGTAAAATAATGACAAAATAGTTAATAAAAATTGATATTTCTCTAATTATATCCGTTTTCGTTGCCTTTTTCGTTCATCCCTCGATAACATGACCAATTACTATAAAAAATAGAGAAAAAAAATAAAAAATTTTGCTATAATTATCCCTTTTCGTCGATTTTTTCGAAAATATCTGAATAAAATGACAAAAAATTAAGGCAAAAGAAAGGTGAAAAATTAAATTTTCGCTAAAATTATCCTTTTTCGTTGCTATTTCGATCATATCTCGATAGTATGACGATTAATAAAGACAAAATTTAGCTGAAAAAAATTGAAATTTCGCTAAAATTATCCGTTTTTGCAGTTTTTTCGATCATATCTCGAATAAATGACGAAAATTATTTAAATTTATTTTTAAATAGAGGAGAAAAATATAATTTTTGCTAAAATTATCCGTTTAAGTTGCTTTTGTCTAATATATTTCCATAAATTGACTGATTAAGGCGAAATTGGAGGAGAAAAATGAAATTGCCCTAAAATTTCGCTAAAAAAATCCGTCTTCGTTGCTTTCTTCGATAATATCTCGATAAAATGACAGGAAAATAGAGACAAAATTTAGAGGAAAACATTAAATTTCGCTAAATTTATCCGTTTTTGTTGCTTTTTTCGATATTATCTCGATAAAATGACGTAAAATATAGACAAAATAGAGTAAAAATAGAAATTTTGCTAGAATTATCCGATTATGTTGATTTTTTCGATACAATCTGAATAAAATGCCAAAAATAAGGCAAAAGAAAGGAGAAAAATTAAATTTTCGCTAAATTTTTCAAAATAGAGTAAAAATAGAAATTTAGCTAGAATTATCCGATTATGTTGATTTTTTCGATACAATCTGAATAAAATGACAAAAATAAGGCAAAAGAGAGGAGAAAATTAAAATTTTCGCTAAAATTATCCGTTTTCTTAGCTTTTTTCGATTATATCTTGATTTACTGACTAAAAAAGGATAAAATTGGGGTAAAAATTGAAATTTCAATTAAAATTTCTGTTTTTTATGCTTAATCCGTTCATATCTCGATAAAATGACGAAAAATAAAGAAATCATAGAGAAAAATTATTAAAATTTCACTGAAATTATCCGTTTTCGTTGCTGTATTCGATCATATCTCGATTAAAAGACTAAAAAAAGACAAAATAGATGAAAAAATTGAAATGTCGCTAAAACTAACCGTTTTATATGCTGGTTTTTGATCATATCTCGATAAAATATCGAAAAATAATGACAAAATATTGGAAAAATTAAAATTTCGCTAAAATTCTCCGTTTCCGTTGCTTTTTTTGATAATATCTCGATAAAATGACGAAAAATAAACACAAAATTTAGAGTAAAACATTGTAATTTGGCTAAAATTATCCGATTTCGTTGTTTTTTCGATCAGATCTCGATAAAATGACGAAAATCCTGGCAAAATAGAGGAGAAAAAAAATCGCTAAAATTAACCATTTTTGTTGCTTTGTTCGATCATATATTTATAAAAAGAAGAAAAAAAAGACAAAATTTAGGGGTAAAATTATTGAAATTTCGATAATTTTATCCGTTTTCGTTGCTTTTTTCGATTATATCTCGATAAAATAACGAAAAATAACGAAACACTTTGAGGAAAAAATTGAAATTTCGTTAAAATTATCCGTTTTCATTGCTTTTCTCAATCATAACTAGATAAAATGACGAAAAATAAAGAAAAAATAGTTAAAAAAATTGAAGTTTCGCTATATTTATCCGTTTTTTTTCTTTTATAGATCATATCTTGATAATATCTCTATAAAATCACGAAAATAAAGACAACATTTAGAGTAAAAAATTGAAATTTCGCTTAAATTATCCATTTTCGTTTCTTTATTCGATGATTACTTGATAAAATGGCAAAAAGTAAGGCAAAATACAGCAGGAAAACATAATTTTCGCTAAATTTATCCGTTTAAGATTCCTTTGTCTAATATATCTCTATAATTGACGATAATTAAGGCGAAATTGGAGGAGAAAAATGAAATTTCCCTAAAATTTCGCTTTAAAAAATCCGTATTAGTTGCTTTATTCGATCATATCTCGATAAAATGACGAAAAATAAAGACAAAATTTAGAGGAAAAAATTGTAATTTCCCTTAAATTAACCGTTTTAGTTACTTTTGTCTAATATATTTCGATAAATTGACTAAAATTAAGGCGAAATTCGAGGAGAAAAATGATATTACCCTAAGATTTTGCTAAAAAAAGCCGTCTTCGTTGCTTTTCTCGATCATATCTCGATAAAATGTCGAAAAATAAAAACAAAATATAGAGGAAAAAATGAAATTTCTGTAATATTATCCGTTTTCGTTGGTTGTTACGATGATATCTCGATAAAATGACGTAAAATGAAGACTACATAGAGTAAAAATAGAAATATAGCTAGAATTATGCATTCTTGTGTCTTTTATAATATACTAGCTGAAGCGCCCGTTGATTCTCAACGGGGAATATAGAAGTAGATTAAATTCAAGTTGCCGGTCGTGCAATGCGTAAATTACCTTTAGAATAGTCTTAAATTCCAAGCTATTCTTACTATACAGGAAAATGCATGATCTCGGCTCAACAATCGCATTGATCGTCAGGAGGATTTGTTGTTTACAACCTCAACAATTTTGGAAAATTCACGCGAATTTTGTCGAAATTCTCGAAATTTTGATTCGGAAAAAATATTCCACGATCAAAATTAGAACATTCATTTAATTTCCGTTCTTTTGCTTCTTGCCTTGACTCTGCACGATTATTTTTCTATTTTAATTCTTCAAAAGAAATATAGCATGCTACCGATAAAAGTGAAGATTAGATTTATTCTTTATGGAAACACATTTGAGCGATCTTTGTTCAAACCCAGCAAAATTATCGAATAAAATTGAGACAGTACGTCTTTCCTGGTCCCAGAAAACACGTACGCAAAGTTTTGACGCGAATCTGGCAAACGGTTTGTACTAAAATCGAAGATACACAACATACAAACAAACGTACAAACCCACAGAATATTTGCTTTACATCATACAAGACAACTAACTTCCCTCATTCATGAGCTGGTAATCTCCTGACTGCAATTAGGTACCTGCAATTGCTGGTTACCTTCTTACAGAAAATTTCTTGTTATCCATGTAATATATCGTCCTCTTCAATCATCACCTTTATGAGCCTAAAGTCTACGAGTATTTTTACGGGATAAAACATGAGCTCGGATTCAACAATAGGATCGGTCGTCAGGGGGATGAGTTGTTTACAACCTCCAATATTCTCATAATTTTCGTATATTTCACCGATATTCTCGCAAATTCTAATCGAAAGTAAGATTCCACGACCAATATAAAAATTTTTATTCAATTTTCTTTCTTTCGGTGTTTCTCTCGACTCTGTACGACTATTCCTTCTAATTTAATTCTTCAAAAGAAATAAAGCCTGCAACCGATAAAAGTGAAGCTTACGTGTATTCCTTATGAAAATCTATCTGAGCGATCTTGGTTCGAACCCAGCAAAATTGTTGAATAAAAATGCGACAGTACTTCCTTCCTGATGTCAGAGGACACGTATGCAAAGTTTGAGACAAATTGGGCAAACGGTGTAGACTCCAATCCAAGACAAACAAACAAACCCACAAACACACAAACCCACAGAATTTCTGCTTTATATATATAGATTTCATATATTTATAAAAAGCCGAAAAATAAAGCCAAAATTTAAATGTAATAAATTGAAATTTCGCTAATATTAACCGTTTTCGTTGATTTTTCTATAATATCTCGATAAAATGACGTAAAATATAGACAAAATAGAGTAAAAATAGGAATTTAACTAGAATTATCCGTTTTTTTGATTTTTTCGATAATATTTGTATAAAATGACATAAATAAGGCAAAGGAAAGGAGAAAAATAAAATTTTCAATAAAATTGCCCGTTTTCGTTGCTTTTTTCGATCATATTCTGATTATATTTCGTAAAATAATGACAAAATAGGGAATAAAAATTGAAATTTCTCTAATTTTATCCGTTTTCATTGCCTTTTTCGATAAAAACTCGATAAAATGACGTAAAAAATGACTAAATAGAGTAAAAATAGAAATTTAGCTAGAATTATCCGTTTTTGTGGCTTTTTTCGTTCCTCCCTCGATAACATGACCAATTACTATAAAAAATAGAGAAAAAATAGATATTTTGCTATAATTATCGGTTTTCGTCGATTTTTTCGAAAGTATCTGAATAAAATGACAAAAAATTAAGACAAAATTTAGCTGAAAAAATGAAATTTCGCGTTGACCTCCCATCGACCTTGGGTCAAGGACCTCGAGTCATCGACCTCGGGTCATCAACCTCGGGTCATTGACCTAAGGTCATTGTCCTCGGGTCATTGACCACGGGTCATTGAACTCGGGTCATCGACCTCGGGTCATTGACCTAGGGTCATTGACCTCGGGTCATTGACCTCGGGTCATTGACCGTAAGTTATCCCGAAGTCGATCACCCGGAGTTGACCTCTTTGAGTCGACTACCCGGAGACGACCTCCCGAACTCGACCTCCCGGAGTCAACATCCGGAATCGACCTCCCGGAGTCGACTTCAAGAGTTGACCTCCCGGAGTCGACCTCGGGTCATCGATCTCCCGGAGTCAACCTCCCGGAGTCAACCTCCCGGAGTCGACTTCTGAATCGACCTCCCGGAGTCGACTTCCGGTGTCGACCTCCCGGAGTCGACTTTTAGTTTTGACCTCCCGGAGTCGACCTCGGGTCATTGATCTCCCGGAGTCATCTTCCCGGAGTCAACCTCCCGGAATCGACTTCCAGAGTTGACCTTCCGGAGTCGACTTCCAAAGTTGACCTCCCGGAGTCAACCTCCCAGAGTCGACCTCCCAGGGTCGACACCGGGTCATTGACCTCGGTTTATTGACCTCGAGTCATTGTTAGTCATTAGGGTCATTGTCCTCGAGTCATTGTTTTCGGGCTATTGACCTCGGGTCATTGACCTCGGTTCATTAACCTCGGTTCATTGACCTCGGGTCATTGACCTCGGGTCATGGAGGTCAATGACCCGAAAACAATGACTCGAGGACAACGACCCTAGGTCAATAACCCGAGGTCGATGACCCGAGTTCAATGACCCGTGGTCAATGACCCTAGGTAAATGACCCAAGGTTGATGACCCGAGGTCGATGACTCGAGGTCTATGACCCAAGGTCGATGGGAGGTCAACGCGAAATTTAAATTTTTCAGCTAAATTTTGTCTTAATTTTTTGTCATTTTATTCAGATATTTTCGAAAAAATAGACGAAAACGGATAATTATAGCAAAATATCTATTTTTTCTCTATTTTTATAGTAATTGGTCATGTTATCGAGGGAGGAGAGAAAAAAGCTACAAAAACGGATAATTCTAGCTAAATTTCTATTTTTACTCTATGTAGTCTTCATTTTACGTCATTTTATCGAGATATCATCGTAACAACCAACGAAAACGGATAATATTACAGAAATTTCATTTTTTCCTCTATATTTTGTTTTTATTTTTCGACATTTTATCGAGATATGATCGAAAAAAGCAACGAAGACGGCTTTTTTTAGCAAAATTTTAGGGAAATATCATTTTTCTCCTCCAATTTCGCCTTAATTTTAGTCAATTTATCGAAATATATTAGACAAAAGTAACTAAAACGGTTAATTTAAGGGAAATTTCAATTTTTTCCTCTAAATTTTGTCTTTATTTTTCGTCATTTTATCGAGATATGATCGAATAAAGCAACTAAGACGGATTTTTTAAAGCGAAATTTTAGGGAAATTTCATTTTTCTTCTCCAATTTCGCCTTAATTATCGTCAATTATATTGATATATTAAACAAAAGCATCTTAAACGGATAAATTTAGCGAAAATTATGTTTTTCTGCTGTATTTTGCCTTACTTTTTGCCATTTTATCAAGTAATCATCGAATAAAGAAACGAAAATGGATAATTTAAGCGAAATTTCAATTTTTTACTCTAAATGTTGTCTTTATTTTCGTGATTTTATAGAGATATTATCAAGATATGATCGATAAAAGAAAAAAAAAACGGATAAATTTAGCGAAACTTCAATTTTTTAAACAATTTTTTCTTTATTTTTCGTCATTTTATCTAGTTATGATCGAAAAAAAGCAATGAAAACGGATAATTTTAACGAAATTTCAATTTTTCCTCAAAATGTTTCGTTATTTTATCGAGATATAATCGAAAGTAGCTACGAAAACGGATAATATACCCGAAATTTTAATTCTTTCAGCTAATTTTTGTCTTTATTATTCGTCTTATTATCTAGATATGATCGAAAAAAGAAACGAAAACGGATAATTTTAGTGAAAATTTAAATTTTCTCCTTTCTTTTGCCTCAATTTTTGTCATTTTATTCAGATATAATAGAAAAAATCATAGAAAACCGATAATTATAGCGAAATATCTATTTTTTCTCTATTCTTTCTATATCCTTTCTATATCCCGAAATTTAGATTTTTTCCACTTTTTTTCTTAACTTTTGCTCAAATATCGAAATGTGATCGAAAAAACCAAGGAAAACAGATAATTTTATCGAAATTACGAATTTCCTCCACTATTTTTCCTAAATATTCGTCAATATAAGAGATATAATCGAAAATAGCAAGGAAAACGTATAATTTTAGCAAAATTTCATTTTTTTTCCTCTATTTCGTTTTTATTTTTTGTTGTTTTATCGAGATATGATCAAAAAAAGGAACGAACACGGATAATTTAGGGGAATTTCAATTTTTTTCTCTTCTTTGTCTTTATTTTTTCTCAGTTATCGAAAAGAGCAACGAAAACGGATAATTTCTATTTAATTTGAATTTTCTCCTCTATTTTGTGTTAATTTTCGTCATTTAGTTGAGATATGATCGAAAAATGCAACGAAAAAGGATAATTTTAGCGAAACTTCAATTTTTTTCCTCTTTTTTTCCCTTAATTTAGTCATTTTATCGATATATGTAAGAAAAAAGCAACGAAACCAGATAATATTAGCAAAATTTCAATTTGTTTCCTCTAATTTGTCTTTATTTTTCGTTATTTAATCGTTGCATGATCGAAAAAAGAACCTTAAACGGATAATTTTAGCGAAATTTCGACTTTTTTCCTTTACGTTGTCTATATTCTTCATCATTTTATTGAGATATGCTCGAAAAATGCAACAAAAACAGATCATTATAGCAAAATTTCAATTTTTCTCGTCTATTTTGACTTAATTTTCCTCATTTTATGAAGATATTAACTAAAAAAGTAACAAAAACGGATACATTAAAGGAAATTTCGATTTTTTTCCTCTATTTTGTCTTTATTTTTCGTCATTTTATTGACATATGTACGAAAAAAGCAACGAAAACGGATAATTGTAGGGAAATTTCATTTTTTCCTCTATTTCGTTTTCATTTTCTGTCGTTTTAGCGAGATATTATCATAAAAAGTAACGAAAACGAATAATTTTAGAGAAATTTCAATTTTATCACTCTATTTTGCCTAAATAGTCGTCATTTCATCAATATATTAACTAAAAAAGCAACGAAAACGGATAATTTTAGCGAAATTTCAATTTTTTCCTCAAGGTTTTGTCTTTAGTTTTCGTCATTTTATCGAGAGATAATCGAAAGTAGCAATGAAAACGGATAATTTTAGCGAAATTTCAATTTTTTCAGCTAAATTTTTCATTATTATTCGTCTTATTATCGAGATATGATCGAAAAAGCAACGAAAACGGATAATTTTAGCGAAAATTTAAGTTTTCGTCTTTATTTTGCCTTAATTTTTGTCATTTTATTCAGATATTATCAAAAAATCAACGAAAACGGATAATTATAGCGAAATTTTAATTTTTTTCTCTATTTTTTGTATATTTTTTGGTCATTTTATCGAGATTTTAAATTATCTACTAATATATATATTTTATATTGACGAAAACGGACAATTCTAGCTAAATTCCTATTTTTACTCTATTGAGTCATTTTTTACGTCATTTTATCGAGATAATATCGAAAAAAGCAACAAAAACGGATGTAATTAGCGATATTTCCATTTTTACCTCTAAATCGAAAGTGACGAAATGGATAATTTCAGGGAAGCTTCAATTATTTTTTCTATCACTTCTTTATTTTTCGTCATTTTATCGAGTTATTAACGGATTAAGCATTAATAACTGGTAATTTTAGCGAAATTTCAATTTTTATTCCATATTTTGTCTTTATTTTTCGAAATTTAATCAGGATATGATCGAAAAAAAGCAACGAAAACGGACAATTTTATTGAAAATTTTATTCTTCTCCTCTCTTTTGCTTTATTTTTGTTATTTTATACTGTTATTATAGAATAAATCAAAAAAACGGATAAACCTTGCTAAATTTCTAATTTTACTCTATAAAAATTGAAATTTCGCTAAAATTACCAGTTTTTGATTCTCAATCCTTTCATAACTCGTTAAAATGACGAAAAATAAAGAAATAATAGAGAAAAGTAATGGAAGTTTCCCTGAAATTCTCCGTTTTCGTTGCTCTTTTCGATATTATCTCGATAAAAAGACGAAATATAAAGACAAAATTTAGAGGTAAAATGGAAATTTCGCTAATTTTATCCGTTTTCGTTGCTTTTTTCGATATTATCTCTATAAAATGACGTAAAATATAGACAAAATAGAGTAAAAATAGAAATTTAGCTAGAATTATCCGTTTTTTTTATTTTTTCAATAATATTTTTATGAAATGACAAATATAAGGCAAAAGAGAGGAGAAAAATAAAATTTTCAATAAAATTGTCCGTTGTCGTTCCTTTTTCGATCATATTCTGATTATATTTCGTAAAATAATGACAAAATAGGGAATAAAAATTGAAATTTCTCTAATTATAACCGTTTTCGTTGCCTTTTTCGATAATATCTCGATAAAATGACGTAAAAAATGACTAAATAGAATAAAAATAGACATTTCGCTAAAATTATCCGTTTCCGTTGCTTTTTTCGATAATATCTCGATAAAATGACGAAAATCCTGGCAAAATAGAGGAGAAAAAATTATCCATTTTCGTTGCTTTGATCGATCATATATTTATAAAAAGAAGAAAAATAAAGACAAAATTAAGGGGTAAAAAATGGAAATTTCGCTAATTTTATCCGTTTTCGTTGCTTTTTTCGATATTATCTCTATAAATTTCGTAAAATATAGACAAAATAGAGTAAAAATAGAAATTTAGCTAGAATTATTCGTTTTTTTTGATTTTTTCGATGATATTTTTATAAAATGACAAAAAATAAGGCAAAAGAGAGGAGAAAAATAAAATTGTCTGTTGTCGTTCCTTTTTCGATCATATTCTGATTATATTTCGTAAAATAATGACAAAATAGGGAATAAAAATTGAAATTTCTTAAATTATATCCGTTTTCGTTGCCTTTTTCGATAATATCTCGATAAAATGACGTAAAAAATGTCTAAATAGAATAAAAATAGACATTTAGCTAGAATTATCCGTTTTTGTTGCTTTTTTCGTTCATCCCTCGATAACATGACTAATTACTATAAAAAATAGAGAAAAAAATAAATATTTTGCTATAATTATCCGTTTTCGTCGATTTTTTCGAAAACATCTGAATAAAATGACAAAAAATTAAGGCAAAAGAAAGGTGAAAAATTAAATTTTCGCTAAAATTATCCGTTTTCGTTGCTATTTTGATCATATCGCGATAGTATGACGAATCATAAAGACAAAATTTAGCTGAAAAAAATTGAAATTTTGCTAAAATTATCCGTTTTTGCAGTTTTTTCGATCATATCTCGAATAAATGACGAAAATTTTTTCAAAATAGAGGAGAAAAATATAATTTTTGCTAAAATTATCCGTTTAAGTTGCTTTTGTCTAATATATTTCTATAAATTGACGAAAATTAGAGGAGAAAAATGAAATTTCCCTAAAATTATGCTAAAAAAATCCGTCTTCGTTGCTTTCTTCGATAATATCTCGATAAAATGACGAAAAATAAAGACAAAATTTAGAGGAAAACATTAAATTTCGCTAATATTAACCGTTTTCGTTGCTTTTTTCGATAATAACTCGATATAATGACGAAAAATAAAGAAAAAATAGAGAAACATAATTGAGGTTTTCCTAAAATTCTCCGACTTCGTTGCTTTCTTCGATAATATCTCGATAAAATGACGTAAGATATAGACAAAATAGAGTAAAAATAGAAATTTAGCTAGAATTATCCGATTATGTTGATTTTTTCGATACAATGTGAATAAAATGACAAAAATAAGTTAAAAGAGAGGAGAAAAATTAAATTTTCGCTAAATTTGTCCGTTTTAGTTGCTTTTTTCGATCATATCTCGATTAAATTTCGAGAAATAAAGACAAAATAGGGAATAAAAATTGAAATTTTGCTAAAATTATCCGTTTTCTTTACTTTTTCGATCAAATCTTGATTTACTGACTAAAAAAGGATAAAATTGGGGAAAATATTGAAATTTCAATTAATATTTCCGTTTTTTATGCTTAATCCGTTCATATCTCGATAAAATGACGATATATAAAGAAATCATCGAGAAAAATTATTAAAATTTCACTGAAATCATCCGTTTTCGTTGCTGTTTTCGATCATATCTAGATGAAAAGACTAAAAAATTACAAAATAGATGAAAAAAATTGAAATGTCGCTAAAACTTACCGTTTTATATGCTGGTTTTTGATTATATCTCGATAAAATATCGAAAAATAATGACAAAATATGGGAAAAATTAAAATTTCGCTAAAATTATCCGTTTCCGTTGCTTTTTTCGATAATATCTCGATAAAATGACGAAAAATAAACACAAAATTTAGAGCAAAACATTGTAATTAGGCTAAAATTATCCGATTTCGTTGTTTTTTCGATCAGATCTCGATAAAATGACGAAAATCCTGGCAAAATAGAGGAGAAAAAAAATCGCTAATATTATCCATTTTCGTTGCTTTGTTCGATCATATATTTATAAAAAGAAGAAAAATAAAGACAAAATTTAGGGGTAAAAAATTGAAATTTCGATAATTTTATCCGTTTTCGTTGCTTTTTTCGATAATATCTCTATAAAATGACGTAAAGAATGACTTAATAGAGCAAAAATAGAAATTTAGCTAGAATTTTCCTTTTGTGTTGCTTTTTTCGCTCACCCATCGATAAAATGACCAAAGGATATAGAAAAAATAGAGAAAAAATAGATAATTCGCTATAATTATCGGTTTTCTATGATTTTTTCTATTATATCTGAATAAAATGACAAAAATTGAGGCAAAAGAAACGAGAAATTTAAATTTTCACTAAAATTATCCGTTTTCGTCTCTTTTTTATATCATATCTCGATAATAAGACGAATAATAAAGACAATATTTAGCTGAAAGAATTAAATTTTTGGGTTTATTATCCGTTTTCTTCGCTACCTTCGATTATATCTCGATAAAATAACGAAAAATAACGAAAAATTTTGAGGAAAAACTTGAAATTTTGTTAAAAATATCCGTTTTCATTGCTTTTTTCGATCATAACTAGATAAAATGACGAAAAATAAAGAAAAAATAGTTAAAAAAATTGAAGTTTCGCTAAATTTATCCGTTTTTTTTCTTTTATCGATCATATCTTGATAATATCTCTATAAAATCACGAAATTAAAGACAACATTTAGAGTAAAAAATTGAAATTTCGCTTAAATTATCCATTTTCGTTTCTTTATTCGATGATTACTTGATAAAATGGCAAAAAGTAAGGCAAAATACAGCAGAAAAACATAATTTTCGCTACATTTATCCGTTTAAGATGCTTTTGTCTAATATATCTCTATAATTGACGATAATTAAGGCGAAATTGGAGGAGAAAAATGAAATTTCCCTAAAATTTCGCTTTAAAAAATCCGTCTTAGTTGCTTTATTCGATCATATCTCGATAAAATGACGAAAAATAAAGACAATATTTAGAGGAAAAAATTGAAATTTCCCTTAAATTAACCGTTTTAGTTACTTTTGTCGAATATATTGTTTTCTGTTTTCGATCATATCTCGATTAAATGACTAAAAAAAGACAGAATAGATGAAAAAAATTGAAATGTCGCTAAAACTAACCGTTTTATATGCTGGTTTTTGATTATATCTCGATAAAATATCCAAAAAGTAATGACAAAATACGGGAAAAATTAAAATTTCGCTAAAATTATCCGTTTCCGTTGCTTTTTTCGATAATATCTCGATAAAATGACGAAAAATAAACACAAAATTTAGAGTAAAACATTGTTATTTGGCTAAAATTAGCCGATTTTGTTGTTTTTTCGATCAGATCTCGATAAAATGACGAAAATCCTGGCAAAATAGAGGAGAAAAAAAAATCGCCAAAATTATCCATTTTCGTTGCTTTGTTCGATCCTATATTTATAAAAAGAAGAAAAATAAAGAAAAAATTTATCTATATTTATAAATCAGTCCTCGGGTCACTGACCTCGGGTCATTGACCTCGGGTCATTGACCTCGGGTCATTGACCTCGAGTCATTGACCTCGGGTCATTGTCCGTAAGTTATCCCGAATCGACCTCCAGGAGTTGACCTCCAAGATTCGACCTCCCTTAGTCTCTTGGAGTCGATCTCCCTGAGTCGACTTCCCGGAGTCGACATCTTAGAGTCGATCACCCAGAGTTGACCTCCCGGAGTCAACATCCGGAATCGACCTCCCGGAGTCGACTTCAAGAGTTGACCTCCCGGAGTCGACCTCGGGTCATCGATCTCCTGGAGTCAACCTCCCGGAGACGACTTCTGAATCGATATCCCGCAGTCGACTTCCGATGTCGACCTCCCGGAGTAGACTTTTAGTTTTGACCTCCCGGAGTC